>VZRL01003206.1:2308962-2330158 GCA_013397895.1 Origma solitaria
GGGGCGGCCCCTGGCGGCGCAGGCGCGGCTGGAGGGGGCGCTGCAGGACGGCGGGGACAGGCCCGGCCACGGTGACACGGGGACACGAACGCGGTGACACGGGGACACAAACACAGGCACTGTCACGGAATCGCAGGCACTGGCACAGGCTGCCCAGGGAAACGGGCTGCCCCATCCCGAGAAGTGCCCCGAGCCAGGTTGGAAGGGGCCCTGACCAACGTGGTCTAGTAGAAGGTGCCCCTGCCCACAGCAGGGGGGTTGGAACTGAGTGATCTTCAAAATCCTCTTCCAATCCAAGCCATTCTATGATCCCAGAGCACGTGAAATAGGGTTGTATTCAGACGATTCCGAATGCTTCTAGTGAGCAACACTCCACACCCTCTCTGAACAATCTGTTCCTGTTCGCGGTCACTGCACAGGAAAGCTTTTCCTCATCTTCAGGTGGAATTTCCCGTGCATCAGTGTGTGCCCCTTGTCTCTTGCCCTATTGCTTGGCACTGCTGAGCAGAGCTTGGTCCATCTGGGCACCGTCCCTGCAGGTACAGACATTGATGGGGGTCCCTCTCAGCTGTCTCTTCTCAAGGCTGAACAGGCCGAAGCAGGGGTTGTTCACAAGGGCCTGTCTGGTGTTTGAGCTCGGGGTAGGGACAGTGACCTAGAAGGGGTCACAGGAAAAAGTGAGTTTGTAGGTTCTGTAGTTTCAGAAAGGAGCTGGAATATGTTACACCAGAGCTTGTGGCTCTAAACAAGTAGAAGGCAAATAAAAGGGGCTCTAAACGGCCCTGGTTTTGGTTGTATCTTATCCAGGATAGTGGGGAAGTCATAGCTGAATCTGCCCCATGTTCATTTGCTTCTCATTTTGCTTTTCTTGATGTTTCTCCATTTATGAAATATATTTGGGGTTGTCTTTCCTGACCTCATGTTGTAGTATGCCAGTACAGGGGCTGGAGCTTATTCCCTCCCTTGGGAATGTCAGGTGCAGATGGTGGCAGAAGGGTTGAGTGGTCCCTGTGTGTCACCCCACCCCACTGGCCCTGGTTCTGCCCTGCTCCCCCTCCCCACCAGGGCTGCCCACAAATTGTCTGTGCCACATGATGGGGCACGTGGGTAGCATCGCCTGTGCCTCCGCAGGCGCTGTGTGTGGAGTCATTGAGGTTCATCCCCAGGTCATACCCAAACTCAAGCTCTTTTTTTATCCTTTACAACACTGTGGTTTTCAGCCACTGTTTTCCCTTGGAAGTTTGCAATAAGATAAAATCATAGTTAGTGCTTTTGGCGTGGAACACAGCTGGGTGGTGGGGCCGGCACAGGGTGCTTGGCTTCTGCCAAAGGCATTTTTGGGTGCCCAGGGTTATCCTGTGGGATGCATGATCCCCCCAACCTCCTGGACCACACTTGCTCTACAGGTGAGCTCCTCCAGACATATTTTAGTGTTATTTGTTGGAATTGGGGTTTAAATGCAGTGCTTTTGGCCCGTGCCTCTATTTTGGAGTTGTGCTTTGCATCTTGGTGATGGGAGAAACTGTTCCTTCAACAGTTTTGGCACTGTGTTATTCCCAAGATTTGCTTCTGTATATTGGCTGTGAATTATTTAGGAGGTCGCTAGAAGGAACAGTTGCCTGCTGTGTTTTTATAAGTGCCAGTATTTTTTACATTGATTCTGACTCTTTTCCTCCTTCATTTATTGGCTTGTAGTTATAGTCTTTTACAATAAAGGAGAAGCTGTGTTTTAAGTTGGGGAGTTCCTTTGTTTCTTTAGGAGCAGTCATTTTTCCCCTTTGTCTCGTGTTTCTCTTTTTGAGTTGCAATCACTTTTGTATTGATTGCGCAAGGAGCAATGGCTTTGATGCTTTGCAGAGAACAGCGCACAGATCTTTTGCAGCAGTGTTTATGTTATTTGCCTGTTGGCCTTTGTATTTGCTCAGAGGCCTATTAACTAGTTTTATTTATGACGTACACTTTTAGGTCTCTTGCATGTTTTTCTTTTGAATCTTGTCCCCAGCTCTATTCCTTAGGCAGCGTGCTCCGGGAGCTAAGGAATGCTGTTTATTCTTAGCATGCCTTGTTTGGGAAGAAAAGGATGGTTAGGGTTTTTTCTGCTAAGTAAGGCTGATGTTCCAAGCGCTCAGGCTCTGCACACACGGGTGAATGTTGCTTGTGTGAGTGGCTGAGCTGGGATTAGCTCACAAAAATTGAAGAAGAAAAAAAAATTGAACCAGCTCCAACATCCAGTTATTGCAGACAGTCCCTCCAGCGACGGGTGGAAGGTGGAAAGTATGTGCAGCTCCCTTGTAAGCAGATAACCTGGCTGTCACCATCGCTCTGTTCCTAATCCCTAATAAAGATTGGTTTGCAGCCACAGCTGGAGGTCTGCCCTCTTCCAAAATTCACATCATTCGTAACCATTCTCTGGCCATTCTCACTGTCCGTAGAAACATCCACACCCTGTCAACATTGCTGGGTTTGGTATCCTCAGCTCATTGTGGCAGTAAAAGCCACAGATTTATTATGTACTGTGGGAGAGAGAGTTCTTCATTCTCCCATTTCTGAATTTGCCACTTTTTAATTGGCTAAAAAATAAGTTGTTAGGTGTGAGAAGAGTAAGAGAACCGAGTTTTAATTTTCCTGCTGAAATGTTGTGTTCTGGTTTGTAACCATGTGAAACACTAGTTAATTACTCCCCCCCAGCATTTATTGCCTGTAAATATTTGCCCACATTTTCATACTTACGTGTATTTCAGCAATTACAGGGAGAAAAGGAGCTGGCTACACACATGACATTCACTACCAAATGTGAAAAGAAACTCAGGGGGAATACTTATATCTCAAATATGAAGAAATAAGGCCTTGTGGTTACCATAATTTAATGTGATCTTACAGCATTCAAAAGGATCAGAATTTTTTTTTTTTTTCCAAATGGATGTCAAATGAGTGTTTCCTTCCTTATGAGATGCATCAGGGTGATGGGGAGCTCAGTGGTGGCCCCTTAGTGACTCTCGTGAAGAGTGACAGTATGGGTGTGCTGCAGGTGGGGTGCAGACCCTGCGCTTCCCCAGTGATGCTCATGCCCATCAAGAGGTTTGTTTACTCCTTGCAGTTCCTGGGTGGACACATCTTGTCTGGTCAGTGCCCCAGACAGTGACCATGGGCATCCCAAGTAATGCCACCCTCCTCATTACCATTTTTTGCAGCCATGGGAGGCCACAAACAGGGCTGGAAGTGTATCTACAGATTTCCAGATCTCCTTCCCTGGTAAGAGCTGTTACTAAATGCTGCCCAGAGCAAGGTGGCTTTCTCTGCATCTGTGTGAGGTTTCTCCTGTTTGTGTCCTGGCTCTCGGAGCCATGCCCAGGCCACCTCGATGTCCAGCAGGACAGTCAGACACAGCGTGTCTGGCTGGGGCTGAGCTGCCACAAGGTGCCAGTGTTTCAGAGCAGTAACTGCGCCGCGTCTCTGCTTTCTGCGTGTTTGCTTTGCTGGGCTGTTTTCCCCTCTCAAGGTGCCAAGTGAAGCCCTTCTATCGCTGAATGTTGACTGAAATCTTTGGGGACTGCCAACCTTCTGCAGGGGCACAGACCACCCAAAACCTGCTGTGTCCCTTCCCCAGCTACTGCCTGATTTCCAGACCTCTGTGTCCAGCCAGACACCACTTTGCTGCTGGCAGGGATGTAAAACATGCCCCTTATGGCAGTGTCAGGATCCGAATATTTTGCTTGCTGGTGCCACCAAGGGAGCCAGGGACCGTGTCTGTCCCCGATGCCTCTGCTTGTCCAGCCCTACTGAGTGCAGCAGCTCCTCTCTCCCCACCCACAAAGGGAAAAGCTCCCATCACTCAGCAGCAGGTCACAGAGTGCTCCCCTTTCCTCTCCAAGGTCCTGCAGCCCTACCTGGCTCTCCCGGGCTTCAGAGACAGGGACCACCCTGGCACTGTGAGCATCCTCTGCCAGCAGATCAGCAGGACCCAGGACTGGACCCAAATGCTGCTCAGTGACTTTAATTCCCACTGCAGAAGGTGGAAGGGCCCTGGGAGCTGTTTGGCCTGGCCGTGCTGTAACGAAGAGCTCTTTGTGTGCAGCCACCACGCTGTGAGCTGCAGGCTCACCTCAGCAATACCAATTACTCTTTCATACCTTGCTGTCATCCTCAGGCATCTTCAAGGCTGGTGCATTTGTTTCATTTGCAGGGCTGGTGTAACTGAACTTGGGAAAAGATGGCACTTGAATCACGTCTGGCTTCATTCTTCGCCCTTCAGTAGTGGAAGTGTTGACAGCAATACTCACAGCTGCACTGTATAAGCATACAAGTGTTAGGCATTGATTTCTTCCGAATAAGCTCCTAGAAGTTGCCTGTTTTCCTAGGTAATTATTGTTGGCATAGATATGGCTGTTGTCTCAGGAAGTCTGGCCCTCAGACTACAGTCTGTGTCAGCAAGGAATTCAAAGCACAGGATCGAGCCCTCTGCTAGTGCAGCTCCACGGGCTGGCTGGTGTTAGACAAGCCCTGGCACCAGCATAAGGACAGCTAGAAAATACCCTTGGAGTGAGATTTCTGCATCTCTTGACCTCCCTCATATTCTTTTGTCATCCTTTCCATGTTGCTAATTGCATCTGATCAGCCAAGTATTTGTTTCACAGCAGTTAGTGTCGTTTCTTTCCTTGCATATTTTCAAATCAATAAATCCTTGTTTGGAAGGACAACATTTTACACAGTGCCCAAATTAAGTCTTTTGCAGCATTAGTCAGGGTGCTCCAACAAACATCACTGTTGGGGGAGTTTATTATCCTGGGAAGAGAGGACGAAACTGCATCGTTACTTAGAGATCTGAAAAGCTATTAATGTGTAATGGCCATGAGAAATCAAACTGACAGGTAGGGACAGTGAAGGAGCCTCTGCCTTTCCTCCCCACCTCTGGGAGCTCTGGGTGCAGAGAAGGGTGATGGTATGCTGCTGCCTGAGGCTGGATATATTTAACACTATTGCCTCAGGAAATCTCGGGGGAGAAGCTCTTTCTGAATAGGTGAGAACCCAGTGGATTTGGTGCCATGAAGACATGCCACAAGTGACAGCTCCTGGGTGGAATGGCTGTACTGCAGGGTGGGAGAGAGTGCTGCCAGCACAGGAAGTGAAATCCTGCTCAGTGTCTGTCCCATCATCAAACCAAGAGACACTGAAATGACATTTGTGGAGATGTGTAAATATACACACACAAATGTTTTGTGCTTGAGCCTTTTGTTTCAGACCCTGTATTCCAGCTCGCCTGTTACAATGCAGAGTGATGGATGCAGACCTTGGAGGGTCTGTAAGAGATGGCAGCCTGCGAGCCTGAAATCAAAGTGAGGTCTGTTTGTTGTGTCTTTTCTCCTAAGTATAGATTTGGTTTCAGAAAACAGATACTCTGGACTAACCCATTGATGTATTTGTTTCATACACAGCAACAGCATCCAGTATTTCCCAAGATAAATGGCGTCAATATTATCACAGACTGGTGCTGGATCTGGCCCGCATGGAGCACAAATATTGATTCCTCTTCCAGACTGATGTGACAGTTTTAGGGGATACCATGCACAGGGTAAGGTGTGCTGCTGCTTAAGGTATCCTATTGCATGTAGAAATCCACAAATCCTCATTAAGATTTGATGGCTCCAGCTGTTAGTCTGTGTCTGCCTTTGTTTTTTAGGTAATTTGTGCTGTACACTTTCACCCCATGATTGCTTTTATTGTATATGGATCCTTCTGTTGGGCACTTCTCTGTTGACTATGATTACTACCACATCAACTGAAAACGCTCCTGCACTGTATAATTAACTTTATCTGCTTTGCTACAATGCCTCTCACTGGTAATTACACACACTTCAGCTCTTTCACTAAGTTTCTAAGACTTAAGAAGTGCTGATTACTCTTGCCCTGTCTCTGTCCAAACTGGAGGGATTTTACATGCCTAAAATGATATCTTTTTCCTTGCAGCAGCCCTGGCATAATCTGGATATTGATTGTAGTACATATAATGTGATCTTTAAATAAACCATCTGTTTGGATTCATTGGGGTTTATGTATAGCAAAAACCTTATTTAAATCCTCAGGTTGTTGTTAGGTTGGTGTGATAGTTATCAGTTTACTGCGATAATTTGAAATGGAGAGCAAGGAATTTGAAATCTTTCAGTCCTCTGGGGAGTTACTCCATTTTCTTGCTCCTTAGCTCAGCTTTGTCAGCCTTCCCCGTGGTTCCAGAGTGACTTTTGTCCTTTGATGATTTTTTTAAGCTTCTTTTTCTCAAGCAATAGTCTCATGCGATTACACCCTCTGCCATCAGCCTGTGTTTCTGTGCTCTAATGCCTTTGAACCCCTTGGTCAGCTTGAACCAAATCTGATAGATGTCATGAGCTCTCAGTAATGTCCAATTCCTCAAAGTTATGTGAGATCAGAGAGGGCACATCCAAACTGGGAGGATCAGCCATTCTGGCGAACCCACACCATCCTGCCCTGCAGTGAGTGTGTTCTGTGCCTTTTGCTCAGCTGGTGTTTTAGGGAATGTGGCCATTGCAGGGTGCATGGAGGGATGGGAAATACATAGAAGTGAGGAGGAGAGAAAGGAAGAGCTGGGAGCCTCACCATAGTGGGGATGGGGCAAAGTGGGGAGAAGGGGCACGGGATCCATGGAAAAGCAGCTTCCATCCCTGACTGCTCACAGAGCAGCAGCTGCCACTGTAATTGCAAATATCGATGTGTTTTCCACAGCTTCTTTTCAAACACACAGCCTGGGGTTTTTTGTTTGTTGTTTTTTTTCACTCTTTATAACACAAGTGATTTTCACATCATGCAAGGAAAAGCACTTGGCTGAGAAGTGTTGTGTAACTTCTATTGAGATCTCATAGCAAACCAGACACACATTTATTAATTAAGGCAAGTGGTATTTGACACAAACAATAGTGCGATGATTTAATATTCTGTTGTCTTCTAAAATAAACCCAGTGTTGAAGTGACCACAGTCTGAACATCCTGGTAAGTTCACAGGGCAAGGCGCTTCTCTAAAATATGGGGAATTTAGCTCTGGCTATTTCTGTAGACTGTTGGGGTACCTAGAGAGCACCTGTCAAATCCCCAGAGGCTTGAACACCAGTTTAACTGAGGAAGATGCTCTTGTTTCCTTCTGCTGAGTGCACAGTGAGTCCCAGACCAGTCCCAGAGTGGGATTTCAGGGTACACACTGTGCTGTGCCCTTGTGCCTGAGCACTGATGTCCCTAAAAATGTTTTGCTTTTACTAAAGGGCAAGTTGCTAGCCTGAGAAACTTCAGTTTTGGTGAAAATAGCTGGATTGTTACTTTAAGGGGTTTTATGTTGGTTTTAATAAGTGAGCAGAAAATTCAAACCATCTGGAATTGAGAGTCAATCTCTTCAGTGCTGGAGGATCCTCCTCAGTTGATGGAAAGCTTTGCCATTGCACAGAGGTGTCTGAGTGACTTTGGGAAGCAGAGAACTCAGGTGCCCTAAAAGGTAAATACCTCCAGTATATTTCTTTCTTTTATTTGCAAGACTAACTCTGCTTTCACAGAGTAGGAATATCCTTCACCCGGTAGAGGTGAAGAAAACTCTCCGGATGATTTACATCGTGTCTCGAGATCAAACCTTCAAAGGTCAGAGAGAAAGGCCTTAAGCGAGGAAGGTGTGATTTAGCCCTCTATAAATGCTACTGTTATTAGTGGCATTACATCAATGTAGGTGACTTCTGGTTGCATATTTAATCTTCCTGAGCTTTGACTTGACATTATTGAGTAAAAAACCCCATGTAATTAATTCCTTTTGGTGTCTTTCTGTGTTGTAAACTCTCAGAAGTAAAGAAACCTCTGCCTCCATGGTATTTCATAAATACCTGCTAAGCAGGTGCCCTGTAAAGCCCTGACTGGCTGAGCATCCAGGCTCTGCTGCTGTGGCAGTTTTCCTCCAGTCCCCATGGCACACTGATCTGCAGCTGGGGCTGCATTGAATTCTCCCCTTGTAGCTGATTAGAATTGCCTCTTAGCTAGGGTTACTTTTCTCTCCATTTCCATTTTCCTTTCACCTCTCCCTTGACCTTCCCCTCCTCATCTTTTGCTCTCTGGACCTTTCTTTTTTTCCAGTTCCTTCCATTTGGGAGTAGCAATCACCTCTGGTGAATGAAATGGTTCTTCTGCTGTTGCCTCCTTTTGCGGTGTCATTTGAGTTAACTGATCATTATATTTTACATGGTGTGGATATGACCAACCTCTGAAATCCCCCCCACATCTCACCTGAACCTGCTGCAATGCCAGAACACCTCTGGTGCTCACCTTGAACTCTTTTTGTCTTGCCTGCTGGCACACACTGCTTGGCACTTACTACGGCATATATACAATTTGCTGTCGCAGGATTATTCCTGGTTAATTCACTGTTCCAGCATGCAACAAAAACTGGGGTGAGATTATGCTAACCCCAGCCAGCAGTGTGTGCTGCTGTGTGATGTAAAATACATTCTGCTGCTTCTCACATCTTCCAGCTAACACTTCTCCCTGTTACAACTCAATTCATTCCTCTCCAAGTGCATGAACCACCTTTAATGTTTTCCTGGTGTGACCTGCATGGCAGTGCCACCACATCTCACCTGCTTTCCTCCGTGTTCGTGCTAAATCCTGCCCTGCCATTCCCAGTGCCATCACATAGAGGTTGTACCTGCTGCTCCGCTTTCTGGGCTGGAACCCCTGCTCCTTCCCCTGTGCTTTCAGCTCCTTATACCGGCAGTTTTTGCTGGAAGAATATCCCCGGATGTGCCACCGTCCGTCTGGCATGGGGAGGTGTTCTTTGGAGCAAGGAAAAGGCACTTTGTGAAATGCAGTTTGCTGCTTTTTTGAGCAGAGACGAGCGTGTCCTGGTTTGTGGCCATCTCTGCTTGCTGGGAATTGCCAACTGCCTCCCCGTCAGCTGGAGGCTCTCTGGCACAAATCAATTCTGCTGTCTGGGTGCTGGATCTCACCCTCTGTGTGTTTTCTGGTCACAGCCATCCTTGGGCAGATGCCATTTTGACACTGGTCCAGCTCATCAGACAACTTGCTTTCCTGCTCAAGGCCTTGGACTTCAGTCAAGTTAACCTCTGAGAAACCCTCTCATCTTCAGCTAGATGCAGGAAGGATTTGATTTGTGCTGCCTTCACTTTTCAGTAATTTTTTTTCCAGTAGTGTGTATATATTGTGTATACACCTATATATGTATACACCCTATGGAGTTAAAAATATGTACTCTGTGCTGTATATATGTAATCACACACACATGCGTTAGTTTATCTGTCTATCTCTAGGTATGTATATTATAAATGTTGTAGGAGTCTTACATGGACTCATTTTTCTCTCAGAGATTTTTTTTTTTCCTGGAGTGTTCCCTGAGCTGTAGTTTTGTGGTTTGCCCCATTTTTCCCTTTAAAATACATTTTCCTAGAACATCTAAAATTACTAAGCTGTTTATTCAGTTGCCTTTTAATGTCTAGAACCTTTGCAAAGAAATATTCCTGGAGCAGCTATTTTCAGCTACCTTTTTCCTACCTACTTGTGTTTTGTGCTACTTTACTTGTAGTTTCCATGACAATTATCCCCAGAGTTAGAGGCAGCCTTGCCCTCAGTTGCTGTTTTGCAAAGCAGTCATTGCTCTCACCCATCTGAGAATCTGACAGCAGAATTTCATGTTCAATAGAGACTTTTATTTTCATAGCTTCTCTGTGTCCCCCTAGCACTACCTGGCACAGACATCCCATCCTCAAAAGGAGAGCATGTTCTGGCTGGTGGAAGAGGCCACATCGTCCACAGAAGGACTCGCACAAAGGATTAACTTCTCCTGGTGCAAGGTAACCTGCTGCCCAACAGGAATTCCCCACAGTGCATGGAGCCAGGTTTGGTTCCTGGTAGGATGGAGCAGGAGGGTGGGCACAGTGGGTTTGTGCCATGTGTGGTGCCGGTTTGTGCAGAGCCTGAGCCCTGGCAGGCTCCTGACCCCATCCCTGACACCAGCTCCCCACTGGGCACAGCCTCTGCCCGGCCACATCCTCTGTCCTGGGCACAGGATGCCTCTCTCTTCCTGCACAGTTGTCCAAACATGAAAAGAACGTATTTTGAATATTTTGATCTGTGTACTGACTATTTCAACATCTTTTATTGTTATTAGCACCTCGATGTTTTCCTCTCACTTGTTCCCCTTTTCCTGTTTTCGTCATCCCATTTCTGGTGACTCACAGCAATTTTTGAAGTGCCCAGCAGCAATCCTTTGATACATTATCCTTATACATTTCCTTATTATCCTTATCTATTCAGTCTGGTACATGTAACTCTGAACTGTCTGTATGATCTACTCTCAATCCTGCCAGTACCTCCTCACCCTTTCTGTGCATCTATTTTTTCCTTTAGTTGACTGTTTCCTTCCAATTTTCCATGTGCTCCCTCCTTTCATTCTTACCTACTCGCATCCTTTCCGCCCACCACCCCCAGTTTCCTCTCCTGAATCCACTCAAGTGTAATCTAAAACATACTGCTTGAAAGTGGAAGCCCAGAGAAATATTTGCTCTGGCTCTCGCTAGCACCTCTCAATGCCAGTGAGCTCTGAGACAGTGGATTCTCAACCCTGCAGTAAAATGAGCTTTTCCCGTAAGTTTAAAACTTGATTCTTTCTCACAAGCTATATTCAAAGTGATTGTCAGCTCAAAAAGTACCTTTTAACTAAATTCAAAGGCATGCATTCAGAGCAGATTTTTTAATTTCCACCATGATAAAACTAATTACAATTAGCATCTTGTTACTGAAACAGAAAACATTCAGAATGCCACAATATTTGAAGTTATATTTTAAGGAAAAAACACAGATCAGAGAAAAAAGCTTCAAAGTCCAAACTGATTATCTTCTTAAACAGTCTTAATTGTTTGTAAGATTAATGGGAATGAAGAACTAGGGGAGAGAGAGAGCTTTGCAGAGAGAGTGTGATCTGCCATAGCACGTTAGTTGTGAGTGATTCAGTACTGAATAGTCCCAAATTACCAACCCACCCTCCTGAATGCCTCCAATGGCCAATGGACTGACTTGGCTGCTAGTGTGGCAAGGGAGACTAAGCTCCCATTTCAGGTGACCGTGGGATAATGAATGCTGCTGCTGCTTACTGAGAGCAACTCTTCAAAGCTCCTGAAGTGTTTATTCATCTCTGTAGTTGATGTTACTCATCTCATCCTTAGCCAGATGAAATGCAGGCTTTTGCAGCCCCATGGGGTGAATTGCTGGGTGAGTTCCTTGACTTGTTCCACTGGCTGCTGGAGGTGATCTGCATGGATGCACTTTGTCAGTCTGATCCTTGCACTGAGTATTGCTCACTGTGAGATCCAGCCCAGCTACAGCAGGGTCTAATGTGTCTCACCAGAGACACCCCGTTGTGGGTACGTTTGGCAGTAAGGGGTTAACCTCCCTTTCCTGAGGATCAGTACTGTTTGATGCTCTCCTGTCCCCATGCTGTGCTGTGGATCCAGCCCCAGCTCCTTGGGACAGCCTCGGTAAGAGCTCCATTCCCAAATGCCCCATGCTCAGGGCTGTACCCAGCAGCATGGCAGCTGGTTGTGCCAGGATGCCCAGTTGGGCTCCTCTATGGACAGTGGCTGACTGCCTGATTTGTGTTTGTCCACACCTCTTCCCAGCCCAGCCTGGATTGTTGTATGGGCTACGGGGAAGTACAAGGTGTGGCAGAAGAAATTAGAGGAAAGCAGGCAGTGGAGGACCCACCCTTACATTCACCAGCCCCCACCATGCACGGCGTGATTTGTCTCAAAGCATTAGTGGGGCTGGGAGCCCTAAAAACAGGGCTGGGGTGAGTAATGGGGAGACAAGGAAGAGAAGGGGAAGGTGGCCAAGCTGGTGAGGTGGGCCTGGAAATTGCATCTGGAGCTGAAGTTTCCACGTGTGGTTGGACTTGCCGCAGTGCCCCAGGGATGTGGATTTTGGAGGCAGTCACGGCTCGCTTCTTCTCGAGCTGTGGTGTTTATGGCCTGCTGTGGTTTTGGCACACAGTTCCTGTTTCAGCTTCTCCCCAGATGCATGGCTTGGGTAGGATGGTTCCCTGTGGCATGGGGGTCTTCTCCCAAAGTCCGAGGGCTGGGTGGGCATTGTCACCAGTGACTTTTTCAGGATCCCTTCCCAATGAAGATGGAGCCAAGGTGTGGCTGCCCCTGCGGTCCCCTTCTGTTGATACAAGGCAGCTGATATTTTATTCCAAGTTGGACTAATGATGAAAATGTGCTGGACACTGGAAAGGGATGTCTTGTGCACACAAAGCAGCTTACAAGCCTGAGAAGCAAGGAGGGAATTTTTCATTTGGCAGAATGACACACATAGCAAGCGCTCTTGTTTTTAATAAGCTCACAAAGCTTTCTTGAAAGCCAGGGATTTTTTTTTCCATCCTGAACACATGAGGTATTTTCATTTCATAATGAATGTATGTTACATCCAACTTCCAGAAAGCCTTTCACATGAAAAAGAAAAATAGCAAAGAATATTTCAGATGCTGAAGTGAACAGGGTGGAAGTAATCATGAAACAAAATGCTGGAATATTTGCTCTGTGCTCAGAGATTGTGTGGCATCTTGTATTGAAACAGCACCAGATAATAATCATACGTGCAAATATCTCAGACTGGGGCAACAGGGAGAAGAGCCAATCTCTGTGTCTCCATAGAGCTGGAAGAAATTTCAGATATTTCTGTTTGTCTGCAGAACAGCTGGGGACTTCTCAGACATGAATCTAATTAAGCATATTCCTTGCTACAAACACTTCAAGTCCTATTTCTGAGATCCAAATGTCTTTCCGAAATGAAGCCTTAGGAATATTGCTTTCATGCAGCCTGCTTTTTCTAATTTGGTCTGGGCAAAATTAAATTATGGTTATAGGCTCAGAGGAAAATTTACTGAAGTCAATAATATTGATTGATATTTGGATATCAGTGGAATGCCATGCATTAGTGATAGCTGTATTTAATCCACAGGCCCACAAGGGCTGCCAGCAGCAATGTGGGCATTGGATTGGCCGGGCTGGGTGATATTTGACATGCCATCTCCGTCCAGTGATGGGTGCCCTCCCCCCCACTTGGTATTGGTGCCTGTCCCTGCTTCCTGCCCCACCCCAGGTTTGCAGGTGGTCAGGCTAGGACCAAAATTCAAATAGTGAACCTTTTTCTTTCTCAGATCACCACATCCCAAGCTTTAAAATAGAGCATTTATTTTCTCAGTAGAGAAAAGGACTTCACGCAGCAAAGGGCATAACTGGAGCCATTTAATTCTGCTGGGGTGTGAATTGGTGCAAGCTCGGCTGCCTGAGCACAGTGTGAGCAGCCAGGGCTCCAGCCTGCAGCACATCCCTGCTCCCTCTGGCACTGGGCATACTGAGATCCTTCAGCTGTTTTCATGGCACAAAGCCCTCATGGCACAAATATTCCTGCGTGGCTCTGTGGGTTCATCCGGCAACCATACCCAGACTACAGGGCAACCATGCCCAAATCAGCCCTGCCACCCCCTCACTGAGACCTCCTGGGAGCCCCAGCACAGCTCTGCAAACCATTAACCTCCAGTCTGCAGCCACTTCGTTTTAAACCCTGGGTTTTAAATCAATGCAAAGCAGAATGTTTCTGCTTGCTTCCTTCTGCTTGTTTTGTTTTGTGGCACAAGATTGCCACTGACTTCTCTGCTATGTATGAAAGCCCTCTCTGGAATTCTTGCAGATTTGAAGGAATCTTTGCCTGCTGATATTGTGAGGAGAACATTAATCTCAGCAAAAATCCCAGTATTGGTGCTTCATTACGGCTTTCATCTTTTTTCCTGCTGTCTTTAATTCCACTCTTAATCCAGCTGAAGCCAAGCATGAGGCTTGCAGGAGGCTGGTCCTAGGCTTCAGGTCCTGCTCTCTGATGCAGGTCACAGCTGTGGAAAGGCTCATTGGCGCAGCCACATTCCCTCACACCATCTAATGCAACTGGAAAAAACAGATAAGCTTTCCCTTGCATAAGCTTGGGTCTCTTATATGCAAAGTTATTTGTCTGTGCTCCTCAGAGAGTTTGATTTGTGTTCATTTGCATGTACCAAGTACAGTGAAACCCAGTGAATTCTCCTGATATGTTTTCACTCCTGCAAGAAACATGATGGAAAGTGGAAGATATGATCATCTCCCTCCCTAGTGGCATCAGTAAGTATCACACATATCAGATTAAACCCTTGACATTTTTCCAACAGTGTGAAATTTGCTTGAAGATGCTGGAAAATGAGTTATAGATGTGAAAGCAAGGCTTGGAATATGAATGCAAACATGTTAACCCTAAAACCAGTGTAATTTGCTTTCCCTGAAATCCTGGCGTGTGGAGCTGGAGGGGCTGGCAGGGAGAATTCCCACCACAGAGCCTGGGGGTGAGTAGGATGTGACCCATGAGACAGAAATGCCTTTTGGCTCCTGAGTAGTAATGGACAGCTAAATCCTGCCCAGTGATCCTCAGGGATGCACTCCAGCAGTGAGGAGGGACATCACCTGCTCCGGGGGAGCCTGGGTGGCGTCAGCTGTATTCCTGCTCCAATACTGGGGTGCAAACCCCCATGGCAGTGTGGTTCCCAGGAAGAGCTGCCCAGCAGCTTGTGCATGAAAAATACACTTTTCACTTAGCTGGAAACACAAAACCCCTCAGGGGTTGCTGCAGCATGATCACCTACCTGTAAAAGACTTTGTGAAAGGCTGGGGTTTTGATGTGCTGTTGTGGGCAGGACTGAGCCTTTGACGGAGAAGTTGTTAGGACTCCCTCGTGCCTTACAATGAGACTGATTGTAGTTTTTTTACTGCAGAAATTCTCCAGCAGGTTTTCAAACACTTCTCCCCCGACATGCTGCAGCTGTTTGATTGTCTGTGCTTGCATTTGGGGTCTGTTATGTCCCGATGGTGAAACCCCAGCCTGGTATGGTGACCTGGTCCGAGAGTGGCATATCCCCCTCAGGCCCCTTCAGCCTCCTCCATGGACATGCACAGGGCAGCAGTGAGCAGCAGCAGCAGAGCAAAAGCTGAGAGACATGAAAAATGTTGTGCATTTTAAGGAACAGACTAATTGTAATCCAGAGGAATTGTTGAAGCAATTACACTGCTCAAAGTGGTTTCAATGCCTCTTACTAATTTCTTCCGCATTATCCTCTTGCCCCCTTGGAGATGACCAAGACAGAAGTTGATTGCAACTGCTCCTTGTGAGTGCGGCGGTTCCTTGGGAGCCATTAGGGATGCAGCATCCGCTGGAGTTGCCATGGAGATGCCAAGGCTGATTGTGAGCCAGGTGAAGTGCTCCTGCTGCTGCTGGCTCATCCCTCCTGGGGGACATGGCCACACAGCCTGACACTTGGGTGGGAGGGAGAGCAGCCTCAGCCTGGGCAGTCATGCTGCTGGGAGGGACGCCTGGGGAAATCGGAGCCAGGTGCTGGTGACTGGAGCAGGACCTGTCACCAGAGGGGTGAAGCTGTTGGGAGCAATATGGACGAACCTGAGATCTATATTTGCAAATAGAGGAGGGCCACAGGAGGGGTTCATTACACGAGATTTCTGTCCCAAATAGCCTGGGTCTAGCCTTTTGCAGATTCTCTCCAGTTGGTCTCACTGGCCTGGCCAGAAGCAGCTCCAAGGGGCCTGTGGCTATCACTGGGTGTTTATGTCCAGAGGAGGAGGTAACTCCTTCTGGGGTTGTGTTTAGCGCTGAGAAATCTGGTCTTCCAAAATTTGGCAAGCACAGTGTGATTTGGAGTACAGTGTGAGCATAAATGAGCTGCGAACACATTTGTCTGTGGCAGAGGGAAGGTGGCTCTTTGGCAGCAGGTGGCTTGCTTTTATGCAACAGTTATTCTGTCTTCACTTAATAAACATCTATCAGATAAAAAGGCAATGCAGTTGACATTAGGCTCATCTATTCTTAGATCTGGCATTTGGGAACATGGTTTCACTGCTTGGATTTGCCCGGAAGCGTGTACCATTTCACAGGCAGGAAGGTCCTTCACTGTTAATAAATTTTGACTGTGATTTAATTGCAAGATAAGCAGGCGTCCTCCATGCCCCAGCTTTTCACTACAGCCACTGCCTGTATTTATGTGGTTTGCCTGAAAAAATCAGACTTCTTGAATCCAGTGCTGCCCTCTCCTTTTAGGGTCCAATTTTAGGAGAGACCATCAGACCACTGGGGCGCTGACTGGGGCTTGTCTGCTCTATGGATGCCATTACTTTATATACATCCCACTTTTTATATACAGATTATATATGTGTATATATATATTATTTGTATATATATATTATTTTTATATATATACATGTATATAGATACATATATATAATATAAATATATATTATTATAGAGATTATAGATATTATATATGTATATGTGCAATTTTTATATATCTATTTATTGATATTATATAGATATAATTTATAGATATCCTAGCCTGACATTAGGATCATCTCCTTTGAAAGTTAAAACAGTTCTTACATATTTCAGTCATCAGAGTGAAGGTCAAGAATCCTTTTTTGTCTTCTTTTGAGAAGGGTAATGGAAAAAAAAAATCACCAGATACGAAAACAGGGTCAAAAAGCTGCAGATAAATGGGACAGAGCATCAAGTGAAGTGACAGGAGACCTAATTATGGGATTGAAGCTATGGCATGAAACAGGCAAAAATCTCACTGGAATTTGTATCTCTTTTTTTTTTTGCAAGAACTTTAAATGCTCTTTTCCTTTCTCACCTGAGCCTTTTAGAAAGATATTTTTAGCTCAAAGTTGGAGACAAGGACCAAATGGCCTTGGCATTAAATGTTTCAGTAGTCCAAAAATAGTTGGAGGGGTGTTCGCATTTCCCTCCTGGTATTCAGGACTGGGTGACTGACCTTGGAAATGTGGAGGAAGTCAAGAAAAGCCACTGGGCTTTTTTCCCACCATTTCAACTTGGAGTTTGTAATCACCACCACCACATATCCAGTTGTACTTTCTACCATCCACTCGCTTCATGTGCTTAATTTAGAAGGGCAAAATTACATGGCACTGAGATATTATACCATGACTGCAGCAGTCAGTTCATCCGTGCTCTGTGTGGGTGGGATGGGCCGTGTGGACCTCTGGTGGGAGGTGTTCCATGTTGCCAGGCAGGGGAAGTGAAACTGGATGATGTCTAAGGTCCCTTCCAAGAAAACCATTCTATGATTCTGTGTTTGCACAGTCATGTTGGCATGCCCAGGAGTTGAGTGTTCACATTCCTGCTCAAGGGCTTGCCCATCCCAAGGTTCAAACTTGCTGGTGCAAATGGCATTTGGCAGGATGGATGGGTCAGCCAGCCACAAACCTCAGAAATTCAGGCTTCTGAAAGCCTGAAATACAGAGACATACAGTCTGAGGGAGGAAATTAGCAATCAGGTTAAGGCTGAGTTGAGAAAATGCCCTGTGTGCCTTGTGCTGTGCTCTGTGTGAAGAATAAGTGTGTGCTCTGCAGGTGGGCAGAGGCCTGGGAAGATGCTGGTGGGCAATCCATTTGCACAGTCCTGTGCTGGGAAAGTGATGGTAACGCATCAGTGAGAGGGAAATATTACTTCTGTGAGTATGTAGTCTGCTCCCACTGCTCCTGAGGCTCCTCATTTCCCAAGGTGCTATGAATAAATAATGCAGTATGAAAATGAAGGCAAGGTGGTTATCGGGGCTGTTACAGGGAAGCACATGGGGAGCTGAATTGGAACTCGATATTCTGCCTATAGTTTAATGTAGTGGCTATTGGGAACATCAGTTCTTTGGAAAACTCTGTGTGCTGCTGGGAGAGGGTATCATGCTGGTCCCAGAACATGCTTATCTTTGGGAAAGAGTACTGGGAAATCTTTCTTCACATTGGTGAAACTTGATTACTGCCTTATCATTCCGAGCTCGAGGGATATATCCATGCTGTTATTATAGCATGTTATTTCCTCACAGCTCCTCATATAAACAGTGGAGGCTGTGATGTAGAACTCCATGTGTGTGTGCAGGAGAGAGAGAGCCTTGTGCCTCTGTAAATGAAAATCCATCTGTCTTCTGTGCTGGAGGTGGCTGCTCAGTGCCCCTTGGGCAGCCTCCTCCCACCAGCTCGTGGAGAGACGCTGGCCCCAGGCCAGACCCTCAAACCTCAGTTTCTTTATGTCCAGCAAACCCAGGGACTTGAACTCCACTCACTGCCTTCAATCCTTGACACAAGCTCCTACTCAATTTTCTATTATTTTTGCCCATTCTTTAGCTTGTTTCATTCCTCATCCCAGTTTTCTCCCATATGTGTGATTGAATCCAGTACTGCTCCCTGCCTGATTACAGAGATCTGGAATATTGCATTGAACCCTGATTTTAAAACTTTGTCACCTGTGAAAAAAAATCGTGTTACATGGGGAAATAAAATAAAAATTTAAATTTCATTGAAAGGAAAAATGGGGTTTGAGCAATTTTCATTGTAATCTTCCTGTCTTAAAACCGCCTCAATATTCTAGCAATAATTTTGGGTTGTTTTGACCTGAAAGAATCAAAATCTTTCTATTCTGACAAGGCTGACAGATGCTTTGACTGATGATAGTGAAAATCAGGTCTTTTAGTCTAAGAAATGTTACAACATGATTTGCATACAAACAGGGACTAAGACAAGCTCTTGAAAATCTCTTGCACTTGCAAATCCTGACACTGGAGACAAATAAAAGGAATTTTATTCCCTGAGCCCAGCGGATGCTCAGCAATAATGACATTGTCGTCAACATTGGTTTGAAACTCCAAATTATGAAAGTGAAACTGGGAGATTTTTGCCGTTTTCCCCCTAGACAGGCTCTCCCCACCCTCTCTCGGCTGTTAACAATCCAGGAGCATTAAAGGCAGGGATCTCTGGGGCTGCAGCGAAGCCCCATGGGGAGCCAGGCTTGTTTGCTCCAGTTCTCTGTGCATCCCAAATCAACTTCTCCTCTTTGTATCTTTTGCCATAAACGATTATGTTCATAAATATGCAAAGATTTGCTTCCTCTGAGCAAACCCCTCCACCATCACAACTGGGCCAGGTGGTGAAGCCAGGCACACTTATTCCCAGCACCGTGAATTCCAAAATGAACTGCAAAAGGCCAAGTGTTGGGAGAGGCTGTCCTGGTGCCCCTGCCCGGGGGCTGCCCACTGCCCTGCCGTGTGCCCAGCAAGGGGAAAGCTTCTCCCCTTTCCCTTTCACTTCCTCTTCTCCTTTGCCTTTCTGCCTTTCCCTTCCCCATTTAATTTTTCCTTTCCCCCTTTTTTCCCCTTTTTTCCCCTTTTTTCCCCTTTTTTCCCCTTTTTTCCCCTTTTTCCCCCTTTTTCCCCCTTTTTTCCCCTTTTTTCCCCTTTTTCCCCCTTTTGTCCTCTTTTGACCCTTTCCCATTTCCTTTCCCTTCCCTTTCCCTTTCCCTTTCCCTTTCCCTTTCCCATTTCCCCTTCCCTTTCCTCTTTCGTCCCCTGTGGCCACATGAACAGTGAGCAGTGTGAGACACAAGTATTTCACTCAACATTTTAAAACAGTTCCAACGTCTGTGAATTTAGTAAAACTTCCTAAATATTCACATGAGCTGGAGAAGGATGGAGTGGGCGGGGGGGGTGGGATTTTCTATTTTGAAGAGTCATCACATAAATTATTCAGCAGCCCTAATGTGCCCAGCTGTATTTACTGTCCTGGGCCAGGAGCTCCAGAGGCTGCTGCTCCCAAAACCCAACCATTTTGCTGCTTTGGCTTTTGGTGGGGAGTCAAGGTCAGCCCTGAGCCAGGCAGATGGGGCAGGAGGATGGGGGGGCTCAGTGGAATAATCTGACAGGAAAAATCTCTATTGGGCCAATATATGAATGGCCTTTCCAACAGGCACTCTGTGCATTGAGAACGAGTGGTGATAATTACAGAATTGCAGCGGCTCCAGATGTTTTGTGTATGTTTCAGTCTTCATTTACTTGTTTTCTGTGCTGAGTTACTTGGGATACTGAAAAATGTAAATAATGAATATGCGATGAGCAGCAAGAATGAATTTCTGCCGTGCCTCCCTCTTCCAAAAAAAGCTAATTAATCCAAGTACCAAAATACAAACTGCTTGAGTCTGCTCCAGCATCAGCCATGAAAACGTACTCATGAGCAAATAATTGACGATTAAAGCCCAACTCACAGAAAAGAAGAAAAAACCCAAGTTGTTTAGAGCTAAAGCTCTATAGCAGCAAGGATCTAAGCGAGGGTCATGTCAATAGGAAACAACTCTGGCTCAAACCCAGCCACAGGTTCAAATCAGAACTCTTTTGCCAGCCTCCTTCATCCGAGATTTTTAAGATCCCTGTTGTCAAAACCATCACTGGTGGAGTTTTGGAGATGGGGAAACTGAGGCACGGAGCACAAGCAGGGCTGGCAGCCGAAGGGATGGCCGTGCTTGGGGTGGCAGTGGATGGCCTGAGTGGGTTTGTTAAAGCGCAGGGCATGTGCTAATTAATATCCACAGTGCCTAACACACCCAGCCTGGCTCAGGGCTGCCTTTCTGCTGGGGCTGAGATGGGATCCCAGCCCAGGGCACTGTGCTTCGGACTGCAGGAATTACACGGGATATATGTATATATTTATATACATATACATATATGCTGTGATCTGGTGTGTGCTCCTCAGAGTTCAATGCTTTATTTAGACTGAATTTACTTGCTCCACAGGCCTTTGTTTATCCAGTTTAATAAATCAGCCCTTTCAGCTAAATCTTGCCTTAAGAGCTGATCATATCCAGAGCCTCGAAGAGCACAGCAGATATAAATATTTGCCTTTACCACGGGAAAGCTCTGCAGAGAATGCTTTGGCGACTGCCTGGGTTTGCCTGAACCAGGGCAGTCGGTGATTTGCGAGCGCTCAGTAAGACGTGAAGAAGCAGAACGGCGGAGCTGCCATTGGGCCTGGGCCTAAGGTGGTGTCCATTGGGCCTGGGCCTAAGGTGGTGTCCCTTGGTCCTGGGCCTAAGGCACTGTCCCATGGGCCCTGAGCTAAAGCCGTGTCCCATGGAACCTAAGCTAAGGCCATGCCCCCTGGGCCCTGAGCTAAGGCAGTGTCCCTTGGTCCCAGGCCTAAGGTGGTGTCCCTTGGGCCCTGAGCTAAGGCCATGTCCCATGGGTGGCTGAGGCCTCTGCCCTGCCCAGCCCTGCCCAGC
>VZRL01003207.1:804-204685 GCA_013397895.1 Origma solitaria
TTTTTTAGCTCTTACTGCAGATTTCTTGTCTTCATACTGAAATTAAAAATTACATCAGCATTCTACTGTGGAGTTTTTTACTGTCAGCTAATCCTAAGAGCATTTTCAAAATGCCAACCACAATGGAAATACAATGCCATCTAGTTTTTACGTTGTAATTGGGCTTGTCCAAGAAAAAGAGATTTGCTTATGCAGTGACAGGTTTAGAAATGTTCATAAGCAGAGGCTTAAAAGCATTCTCCCACCATATGAGGTGCTTAGATTCTGGATAATGACTTCTGTAAAACACAGATCAAATGTCTACCATCTACTGAATTTCTGCTTTATCTTCTGACCCAGGTCTTTTGGGTAGCTTATATCTCCTTCTTCTTTGTAATGTGTGTAAAGATGCAAAAATATCTGGATATTACAAAGCAGTTTGAATTTAACAATTACAGGTCTCAAATGCAATTTCCCATAAGAACTGTTACTAAAAAAAAATAAAAAGCCTACTATACCACATCATCAACTAGCATATACTGGTATTGGGCTTCAGTAGAGAATATAAAAATCTAATGTACTGTTCTCTCAATTTCTCTACTTTTTTCTTTTTTTTTTCTCTGATTTATGCACAGAAAGAAAGTAATATATACCTGAGTTTTGGCTGGGCTGGGTTTTTCCTTCTTTTCCTTTTGCTTTTTCTGTTTTGTTTTTTTGAAATTACAATTACAAACCAAGGGTAAGTACCATTTTTATACATGGAGTTGAAAAAGTGCAGGCACAGACAATTTTCTTAGTGTGTTTCAGGCTATGCTCTTGCATAGCATTAAATAAAGGTGAAGTTATGAGCATATGAGCAAAAATTAGCTTGCACAGTGTCACGGAGGTCCAAGTGAGTGTGCACCAGGCAATTACTCACGCCTCATCTACAAATGTGAACACTCTTGATGATTCAGCAGCCCTTAATAAAAGCCCTGTCTACTGTGTCACTCCAAAGGGAACCATACAATCAATGGAAAAGAAAAATGGTGAAGGACTGGATTATTTGACTTTTGAACACAAACTAAATGACTTTTTGCTCTGCACATTTTGACCCTTGCTACAGAAGAAGTTTATTGCATGCAGCGGTAAACAAGAGATATTCACCACAAGATGAGATTGTGCTTTCTCAGTGCTGGGACATACATAGAAATCAATTTCTCATAATCTTTTCTCTCCTGTTTCAGAGAAGAATTGCAGTTTTCTGGACTTTTATCAAGAATATACACTAATTGTAGTTTTCAGCTACATGTCCAAAAAAACCCCATGAATGTAAGCTGATGAGACTGTCAATTTCTTCTCAGATACTTAATATAATTTGTTTAAATGGATTAAAGTTGTAACATCTGAAGGAAGTCATATGAAGACAATTGCTTCTATTACCTCAAAACATCAGACCTCATGGTGATGAAAGTTCCCAGTGTTTTACAGCTGCCTCTTTAAAAAAGGGGAAGAAATCTGTAAGAAAGGTAGTTGAGTTGAATGTCAAATGCATAAGTGCAGCATAAATGCATTAATTTGTCCTTTAGTTTGTCTGCTTGATACTGATTTTAAAAAATGAAATCCATTTTATTGATTATTTTTACAGAATTTCTAAAAATTTAAATATTTATGATAATGAAATATCTGTTTACTGGAGTTTTTTTCAGACTGGTGCTAGTGGAGGTATTGGCATGACAAGCACTCAGCAGTATAATGGGATTCATTTATGCATGTTGGAAAATATTGTCTTTCAGCATCCGTATCAGAAGCAGATATCAAACAAATAAAATGTGATAGAATATAATTTATCCTATAAATTAGCCAGCATCCCCATCTGAAAACAAAACTGAAGGAATCTCACATTTATATTTGCTTTTAGAAACAATCTTTGCCCTCTTTCAGCTTCTTAGAAACCACCACCAAGGAATGTGACAAAATTAAATTTATAGTAATTTAAAAAGAAACCAACATAACCTGATCTAACATAACACTAGTAATTTGTTTTTGTATTTGATGATAGCAGGTCAGATGCACAGTGTTTGCAAGAGATGAAGCAAAGCAAATGAGAAAGCACTTCTATGACATTCTACATCTCACTGACTCTCCCAATTACCACTGAGCAGTTTGATATCCTACAGCTAAAGATCCAAATACTGCAGCCCATTCTGAGTTATGTTCATAGGAAAGTTTGTACTTCACATAAAATTAAGATGAAAAGAAGGTATTTGAGTTCAAGTTAAATTCTTTTCCACTGTCTGGCTTTATCTTTCTAGATTTTTACATATTGATACCATAGGACATAAGGTTTAAAATACTGTTCTGGAGGATACTCAGAAGTCATTGAGTGTTCAGATGAGAGAGGATCGCTGAATCAGCATTATTAAATTCTCATATATTTGAAATTTTACCCATATAGCTTTAAGTTATAATGTTAAATAAAGAAATCATGATTCAGAAAACATATGAATAAAACTACAAACATATACAAGTATGTATATAATAATAGGATGCTAAGGCTTCCTTTCCAGAGAGTCTTTCTCTTTAGTTAAAAAAAACCCTTGTATTGTCTTTGACATTTAAATAAAACTAAAATGAATACATGATATAATATACATAGGTAAGATCAAAAAGTAACTAAGAATGCAAGATGCTCATCCCGAAAAACCCTAATGATCATTTTCCAAAAAGCTGAACACCTCTCCCTCTATGAATAAAATTTTTATATACTAGTCTCATAAGTTTCTGAACATTTCTTATGATTTCTCCTTTTATTTCTTGCATCAAAAAGTTATAAGCAGCAGTCAAATCCAAATTAGTTAGCCAACTAAGATTTTCAACCCATGTAGGAGTAGTATACTGTTGGCAGCTTGTTAATATATTTTTTAAAATTTATAACATGATGTATAATTTAGAACTGACACCCATAGTCAGACTCATGCCGTGCAAGAAGATCAAGGTGCTGGGGCATGTCCAGAGAAGGACAAAGAAGTTGGTGAAGGTTTTGGAGTACAAGTCTTATGAGGAGATGCTGAGGTAGCTGGGGTGGTTTAATCTGGAGAAAAGTAGGGTCTGCAAAGGTCTTACTGCTCTCTGCAACTACCTGAAAGGAAGGTGTATTGAGGGGGGTGTTGGTCTCTTCTCCTCAGTGACAAGGGATAGGACAAGAAGAAATCGTCTCAGGGTGTGCCACAGGAGGTTTATACTGGATATTGGGAAACGCTTTCTCACTGGAAGGGTGTTCAAGCCTTGGGACAGGCTTCTCAGGGAAGTGGTTGAATCCCTGTACCTGGAGGTATCTAAAAGACCTGTAGATGTGGGACTTAAATACATGGTTTAGTGGTGGACTTGGTAGTGCCAGGTTAATGACTGGGCTTGATGATCTTAAGATTCTTTTCCGACCTAAATTTTCTGTGGGTCTTTTTTCCTCTACATTCATCTATTAGATCAAGAAATTGAATAATGCTCATAAAGATTATACATCTACAAAGCTGCATGCTTGACCAAAACCATCTGACTTTATGAATGTCTGTTCTATTAATGGCTCAGTGTCTTCATGCAGAAGAAAAGATCTTCCTAATTATGAAATAAATGAATCTAGATAGTGATTAATTTAGATGATATTCTCACACAAACTGCTATTTGAAATGATCGTTTTTCATTTGTTCCGTGCAACAATAATTGTGTTAATAATTCTGTGAGATTTCCACTTTGTATGTTTCTGTGGAAGGAAACAGTGTTGAACAGCTATATTAATAAAAGCTCAAATCTTGCTTTGGTTGATTAAGGCAGTATGATATTAATAGTTCAGAGAGTAAGAAATAAATAGTTATGGCAACATGTTGCAGACACTGAATTACTTATGGCAGGTTTGTGTATAATTTCTCATTTTAATAATGTTAATAGATATCACTTATCTTCAGACTTGCGGCCACAAGGACCATGTCTACATTAGTTTGCAGTGAAATACAATTTTATCAGCCTAATGGAGCCAACAGATGAAGATGAGAAAATGACAATCACTGTATGTGTTTCAAGGACATTTACTTTGGTCTAGCTTATTTTGCTCCTAGGAGGTGAACTCAGGAATCGGAGTGCATTACATGAGCCCTTGGAATGCATGCAGTGGTTTCATTCTTGGCCAAAAGGATTTCAGTTATTGCTTGGCTGATACCACTCCACTATGTGAATCATAGGAGACAAACAGGAGGTGCACTTCAAGACTATTGTCCTGACCCAAAACTCAAATTCTAAAGGAGGACGATTCAATAGCATTAAAACAGCTCATATACATGTTTTCTACCTGGTTTTCTGATAGCATCAAAAATTACAGAGTGATGGACTGAATACAGTAGCATGGCACTCATCCTCTTCTATCCCTTTTTCCAGGACTAACCTTCCATCTGTTTGTGCTTTCTAGTAAAGGAGATAACTTCACTAAACACAAGCACCTGTGTCTTCAGACACAGGTTTCAAACACTACTCTGTTTGGAATATGCAATGCAAAATAAAACAAAGGTTAATTCTGTTTTCTCCTTCAACTTCTGAGAAACTGTTGTTTATGTTTTGCAGACACATAGGTGTATTGTGTGACTGTGGTACGGTTTTGGTAGTGCAGGTGCTGCTGTATTGGACACAGCCAATTCCAGGTGGCTCCAGTGGACCTATTGAAGGGCACACCTGAGCCTGTCATTTATGCTGACATTACCACTGGGAAAACGTTTTAAAAAGTATAAAAAATGTATTGTGAAAAATAGGAGTGAGAGAAGTGTAAGAGAAAGAACCCTATAAACATTGAGGTGAGAGGAGGAGGGTGAGCAGACCCTCCATGCGCCACAACAGAGCTTCATCTGCAGCCCCAGGAGAAGATTGTGCTGCATCAGGCTGCTCCTCTGTAGCTTCTGGAGGACCACTCTAGAACATGTGGATGTGACCTGAAGGAAGTTACAGCCCATGGAGACCCTGTGCTAGAGCAGGGTCCTTCAGGATCTGTGATCTCTGGAGAGACATCCACGCAAGAGCAGGTTTTCTGGCAGGACTTGTGACCCTGTGGAAGACCTATGCTAGGTCAGTCTGTTCCTGAAGGACTGCACCCCATGGGAAGGACCCACGCTGGAGCAGTTTGTGGAGAGCTGCAGCCTGGGGGAAAGACCCATATTGGAGTAGCCCATGAAGGGCTGTATTCTGTGGGTCACCATGTTGGAGCAGGGGAATAGTGTGAGGAGGAAAGACCAGCAGAGAAATATGTGATGAAGAGGACACAACTGCATTCACCATCCCTCTGTGGGAAGGAAGCAGAAAAGTCAGGAGTAAAGTTGAATCTAGGAAGAAGAGAGGTGGGGGAAAGGTTGTTTTAGTTGCTTTTGTTTCTCAGTATCCTGCTCTGCTATTAACTGGCAATAAATCAAATTAATTTCCTGCCAAGTCATCCATTTTGCCCATGGTGGTAATTGGTAAGTTGATCTTCCTCTGCTTGTCTTGACCCATGAGCTTTTAGTCTAATTTTCTGTCCCTTTTCTGTCAAGAAGGGGAAGTGATACAAAGGCTTTGTGAGCACCTGGTGGTAAGCCAAATTGACCACTACAGGTAAATGAAAATATTTTCTTTCTCTTTGGGCAGTTAAACAATATATAGGCAGTATAATCCTCCAGAAACCTACACCAAAATATGGCAGTTAATTTCCTTTATATGTGCTAAGCAACCTCATGTATCATGTCATATATTTATTTCAACCCACTTCACACGCTTTTCGTTCAATTTCTTGTTCTCGTCATATTTTTGTCATGTGGTTATTGTCAAAGATTGTCAAAGAAGTTTGCTTTACAAGTAAATCATGATAATATTTTTTCACTTCTCATTACTGAATTTTTCCTCATTATCATCATTATCAGCACTGAACTTACTAAAAGGGAAATGCAAGAAACTTATCTGGTTTTCCATTTGAGTAAATTAGCCAATTCTTGTGGTCAGCTTAACCTAAGTATATACTTATGTTGGTCACTGTTACAACCCTATTCTGTATTTTCCTACTGTGATTGTTGCAGAGTTCCAAACACCTGTAGTTCTGCAGGTGGGATTCATCTCAACATTACTCTGAGTGTCTATGGGATAGGTGCCCATATGTGGCTTTGATATCCTAGTTCCTCTTATTGAAGGCAGGAACCTATTTCATATAGATCTTGTTTTCTAGGGAAGTATTCGATAGATTAAACAGGCAGGGTAAAGCCTTACTGAGTGTGTTGATTACAACAACAGTGACAGAATGTAAACGAGATGTAAACTTCTAACCTTACATTCAGACATCTAGTCTTATGCAGACACACACGTACATGAACTGGATCCCTACCCTGCATCTCTAAATGGACGTTTTTCTGAACTTAGTGGTATACTTTACAGCAATACAGCAATTGCAGTAAAAGAATCACCTTTATGAACAAGATAAGGCCTGGATTTACCTTAGCAAAGTTTTGTTTCTGATGAAGGTGCTCAATCAAGCAACACAGCTGGGTAGCAGTTCTATAAAGTAAATGCAGATACTTGGGAAACTTGTAAGAACAAATTCACTTTCCCAGGCTTCCAGACTTTGCCACAGTACTTACGGATACACTATGAACACAGAAATGTGACATAATAATTTTGTTGCTGCAAACAATTTGGACAGACATTTTTATTCTTGGTATTATTTCTGAGGTAATACAGTAACTTTGTAAGAGGAAAGTTGAAAAAAAAATCTACACAGTTCATAAATATAGACATGTCTTTGGCATTGGTTTGATTTAGTATTAAAACTTCTACTGGGTTTTTTTGCAGAACTTAGACAATAATATCCATGCATTGCCAATGCCAGGTAGGCATGAGCAAAAAAAATCCCATGTTCAAATGCAGACATTCTGGTGTCATGATGCAGGCTTTCATGACATTGTAGCCCTCACACAGATTTTGGTACCAGTGTGAGGTGATTAATATTCCTTACCCATTCTTACAATATTCTTGTTCAGCCGATTGTATGTTGTTAGGAAAACACACTACTGCCCTTCAAAGTAGGGCAGAAGCAAAATCAGTCAATAAGCTACTGGGCATAGGGAGAGACCGTTGCTCCATTATGGAATATAGAAGGATGAAGTCTAAAAGAAATGAGTCACAAGTTGGTTCTTCAAACATGGCCTTATTACTGCAGAGTTTTAATATACACAAAAGAACTCAGACGTTAAAAAACAATGCAATGAAGTCATTACCTAAATAAAAATATATAACCCATCGTATAATTCTTGAGTCATATTAATTTTTATTTTCTAATTTAAAAACAGAAAAAAATTACAATGTTTTTCAAGAATGCTATAATTTAACATTATTGGAGATGTAATGGGAAAAGAATTTCTTAATTAGGATTTTGTGTCATTGGTTACACTGTAATGGATGAACAGGAAAATTATAGTTGGAATTCCTCATGTATTCCATTCAGCTACCACTGAGCACCTGATTACACTCACTCTGGATAGCTTGACAAACAGTTTCAGTCACACAGGATCATGGACTCAGACACAATATTCACTGCATGACTGGATTTTTCACAGAACATTTTTTTTTATCCCTTCCTTGCCAGCATTTTGTAGGACTTCATATAAAGAATTTGTCAGGTTGTCTGTTTTAAAGGGAATTTGTTATAAGCAAGTCCAGAGGTAATTAGAAGTGGAAATGAAACATTTATTGATTTTACATCACGATAAGCTATTTATATGTTTAAAAGCAGTGAAGAGAAAGGGTTCTAATTTAAACAAATCTCCTATAATAACCTCTGTGATATTAAGACATTTTATCAATGTTGGAGAACAAAGTAGACTCTGAAGGTGTTTTTGTGTTGCTTTTTTTCTTTAGAAATGTACCACTGAATTGGAAAACTTCAAAAACATATTTAAGAATGGTTTATAGTATAATAAACTAAAATTTAGTAAAATTCTATTCTTTGCTGTGAGGCATCAAAAAAATATGATATAGAAAAATGTGAGAAGTCTAAAAAGGAAAGTGTAAATGAGGCAGTTGTAGATGTTTCTATTAAACTGTAAAGGACTGTTTAATTATTGTTTTCAAATAAACATTGAATTAACAAGATAAATGTTGCAGTTTGCATTGTGACTTTCCTATTGTTACAGAGGCATGTTTCTCCTAGATTTGAAATTATCTGATTGTCATCTTTGTAAGATTTGCCATAACTTTTATTTATGTAGAGTTAATAATTTGGTGTTTGGTAGATAGTAGATAGTAGACAGTGTTAGAAGAAAGTTTGAGTCAGGATTTTTTCAGATGTGTTTAAGGTAAAGACACATAAAGCTGGAGGAAAATATTCCTTCCAATGCCTCTTCCATATTTCGTGAGGTAGGTTTTTTTCTGATCATCTCAGATTAGCTTTATCAGGCAATTCATACTATAAGGCATATTGTGAGCTCCTAGCTATTTAATTGTCCTGTAAAGCCTTCAAAGGAGCTTTGAGTAATATGAATTACTCTAAACTTGGCTTTGAGGAGCTCTTTGATGATATATGGATGACTGACATTTATTTAATGCTATACTTTTCAAATGTCATGTGTGAGCTTGACTCCCACATGTACTCATCTAGGTCAGCTCACTCTCAGCTAAACAAATCTCAAAGCAACTTCTATGTCACTGACTTTTCAACTGAATTACAGCAGGAAAAGAACAAATAAAAGAAACAAACTTGGTTTAACAGGAGCAAATAGGCTACTTCCAGACATTTACTTCAGCAGCTTTGCCATTCTCCCTTAACACATTCACTTCCACAAAGGTGACCCCATGTTTCTCTGGTATAGTCCAAATCTTTTCTCAAAAATTTTGTCAAAATCTAAATGTTCCCTCACTTGCTTTATGGATGATACCTTGAAAGTCTCATGTGATCTTATTTTTTGTAGTGTTTTAATTCATTTTTTTTGCCTACTGTCACAGTACAAGACAACAGTGAAGAAACTTGCAAGGATTATCAGTAGGTTACACTCTGCTCTTTGAAGCCCTTATATTTAATAGATAAGTAGTATTTTGGCCTTAATTGGGTAGATGATAAAGTTGATGGGTTTCAAGTTAACAAATAATTGGAACAAGCATCTTAAGGTAATATACAATACTAATAGTATTACATAATTATAAAAATTCTGATCTCATTTCTTGAGGGGGAGAAAATAAATACCTCTCCTATCCAGACTGAGATTATCATTTTGTCCTCAAGCAAGTTTGTGTTTGGATTATGTCTCCGAAATCTCTTCAATCTACCTTTCGCTCCCAAGTACCAATCACAGCATTCAGGCTTAAAGTTTTCCTTTGCATATGTAGGTAGGCTACTCCATATTAAAATAGATATATAAATCTCTTCGAAACACAGTTAAAGAAATTATGTAGATTACAGTAATATTCAAATATAATCCTCACATAATTCTGTAGGACACATTTATTAATCTGAATGAACAGGTGCTATGAATAGAAAACCAGATTTATTATAGTCAGTTAATCATATCTCTATTTGTTATATAGACTAGAACTGTTATACACTAACAAATTTCTTCATACTGTTATGAAAAATCAACTATATGCAATAATCATCAAAGCATTAACTTTGCCCTCAGGGTTTTGTGGTATTTCAATGTATTGCCAAGAAAGATTAACTAAGTATTATTTAACATTTCTAAATGATTATGCCAATTTTATCTCTTATTCTCTTGCAAAAAGAGTTAATGTATGGCAGAAAAAACAACTTCCACATCCTAAAACCTAATGAGGCTGAAATTTTATGTCTTTGTCTTACAGTGAAATAAATGGTACAATTACATTCTATGAGAATACAGGTACTCAGTAGATTTGTATGGATGTTTTCCAGGCGACCAGTTCCTCTTTTATTATTACATTTACTTAAAATATAAAGATGAAATAACTCTTCAAAAAAGGAGCAATGTTGCGTACTAAATAGGGACTCTGTTTCATTACATGTGCTTGTATACACTTGTATCTTCACTAGGAAAAAAAAATCTGTAAAAAATACCTACACTGAGCTACAACAGTGCTAAGTTCTTAGATCTCAGAGAATCAAAGAGTCACAGAATACACACAGTTGGAAAGGACCCACAAGGATCATCGAATCCAGCTCCTTGTCCTGCATAGCACCGTCCCCCAAGAGTCACAACATATGCCTGTCCAAACAATTTTTGAGCAATGTCAGGTTGGTGCTGTGACCATTTCACCTTAAATTTTTAAGTATTTAGCAGCTTGTATTCCTGTCTAGGAAGCCTTTATCAAATCCTTTGTGTAAGCATATTCACAGTAATGATAAGTATATATTTCCTTTAAAGTCATCTATTTGCAGTGTCATTTTCTAAAATATGCTTGATTATGTTAAATTGGAGGTGGGCCAGAATCTGATAATCTCAATAGGAGATTTAATTTACTTAAAGTTCACTGAGGCTTGATGAATACTAGTCTTCCCTAATGATGCTGTCTGGAAAAGAGTAACAGGCTGGGGGAGATGGCTTTTAGAGTGATTATCATATCCTGTATTAATAAGTCTACATAAATGATAATTTTAAGGATCTTTAAAAGCTGAGGGGACTATGTTCTGTGCCAGAGGGTGATGGATGAAGGAATCCATCCAGTTTGCTATCTATTTCTTTGATCATTTGAGCAAATTTACCGATCAGATAAAAAAATAAATGGAGAATTATATGACTAATTATAAAATGCTGGCATATAGTCTTTTCCTTTTTTTTCAAGAATTATTCTTGGTTTGGAAGAAGAAATGACTTCTCCTCAGCATAATGTTACAATGGATTAAATGCGACCACTATGAATAGTTACTACAATTTTACATTTCATTTGCAGTTTAATAATATACTGATCTTTTAAATTTTTTTTTAGTGGGGATCAAAATTTTATGTACAAACACTCCAGAAGCATTTACACAATCTGTTCCATACTACAGTATCAATAGTTGCTCAGATGTGTTATTTATGGTTGAATGCAACCTTGCAACTGTCTTTAACACCAGGAATGTTTAACCCCATAAACAGTAGGTTAGAATGAAATCATACTGGCACTGTAATAACCTTTCTGCTACTTACGTGCTTGACCAATTTGTTATGTATTAGAATGGAAGAATGGTTGAAACCTAAGGAAAATGGCTTGACATTTAGATACTTTAACATTTTCCATCAATGTTAACATGGCCATAAAACAGTCATCCCTGATGCCATTTAACAATGAGGTAATGCTTATTAATCACAAATGTTGTTTCGTCTGTTCTAGTTACTAAAGTTTACGTGTTCTTTTATTATTTACTGTGATTAATTCTAAATCTTCAGAGAGGCAAAACCTTTTAGAAATTAAATGAAATTTAAACAGGACTTGTAACCCTCATATGTTTGTGGATCCCTGGAAATATGCAAAAGATGGAAAAAAAAAGTATTCTACATTAAATATTCTGAATCTGTTGCTCTGAAATCTATAAAACTCTATTTTCAAATCATGCTAAGATGAAAATGTTCAGTTCAGTGGTATAAAAAAGGTAGCACATATGATTAATTAAACATATCTTGGAAAGAGAATTCATGCTGGGCAAGGATATGAATCCTTTTCCCGCATGAATCTTTGTAAATTACCACATGGTTTGGAGATAGATTTAAATCACTTTTTGGTCATAAAAATAATATAATTTGATAGTGAACAGCTACAATATTAAAAGTTATTATGCTTGTGTAACACAAACAAAGCTTAAAAACTGAAAAAGAAGGAATTCCTAGTAAAGCAAATCATAGACTTCTCTCTTTTTCCTACAGATGGTATCTATAATAATATGTAGAGTGTATAATATTAGTAATATATTAAAATAAAATGTAATATTAAAAATATATCTATAGCAACTTGGAGTGCAATGTGATTAAAATAAAAGTGTTTTTAATATACTGCAGTGTGAATTTTGATTTCAGTGCAATATATGCCATGCACAGATTGTATGAACCAATGATTCATTTTCCTTTTCCTCTAATATCTGTCCCAGTATTGGAATTTCAAAATGTGCAGAGAAAAATTTAGGATAACCAAGATTAAATGTAAATACACTGTTCTGATGCTCTTGCTTTAACTTCTAACCTTTTGAATGAAGAAATCTTGCACCAGTGATTTCTAATACAGTAACTCTAAATTTAAAAATATCTGCTTATATTGATACAACTAAATTCTTCCAAAATGGTTGTGACACACAGTTCAAAACCAAATAATTATTCAAATGAGTATTTTTATCCTTATATAGAGCTAGATAATTTTTCATTAGGGGATATATTATTCTCTCAGATTTCAGAAGAAAAGAAGTAAACTACTCAAAAGTCCTTTTTAATTGTCTCTATTGCCATAATTCTTGAGAGAATATAATGAAAATGTGGGCAGAAGTCATGACTGAAGATTGAGCTTCTACTTATTTATACATAATAGATACATTTTCTGACATCACGGCGGATTTCTGGAGCCTGTATAAGGGTGTATTGGTCACACTCAGAAGTGACACATTTACAGGTTTGGGTTTTATTAAAGGCTAATGCCAGTGTGAAAAGCAAAGTCTCCTGGTAGGTTTTTCCAGGTGTCTGCAGCACTTTCAGGCAGAGGCTCCAAATAGTGCTATTTAATAACTTGCTACTAGAGAAGAAAATCTTTTCAGGGGAATTGTAAGGTTAGAAAGCATCTGCTCATTTCATTAGCAGAATATTGACACTGAAGCTGTATAGAAAATTTAGTCACAACTTTAGTTGATGCTATATATTGTGTTCCTAGATTATATTTACAAAATGGCACTAATTTATCTTATCTTAGTGTTAACCTCTATTAAATCTGTTATCTAGATTTATAGTAGCTTAATTTAAAACTGATTTTGTTTTTTTATGTTAATAATATGTGATACCATCTAATCTCTTAGGCAACTACATAATTCTAGTTCCTAAAGCTAGACATTGTGAGGATAGATCTGATCTAAAATTGGACACATAAACGAACACAGAAGATATGATGTAGCTAATGGTGTTCACATAGCACTTCAGAGCTTCAGGAAACTAGGATTTAGTGGAAAAAAATGCTGTGATTTTGCTTCAGATCGAACATCCTACAGTTTGACCTTGAAGGAAAATTATAGGTACTTGAATAAAAGCAAGGAAAGTCTGTATCTAATGAGATCTCTCTGAATGTATTTATTTCAGGGTATCACTAAAGTAAACCTATTATTGCTTTCTATTTGGAGAGGTTATGTAGAGGACTACAACTTTTCATTTAACTTACATTAGATTTCAAATACTGTTTTTTTTTTTTAAAGAAGCATTGAGCCAAAAGGGCAAAGTTTTTCCATCTAAGCTTTGAATGCTTCTGCAAATGATACAAGCTAAGGTAAGGTTTCAAACACAAGTGTTTTTGACCACTCACTAGATTTAAACTGATTATAATGTAAGGGAAAATTTGTAAGTGGGAAATAAAGAATGGAAGTTAATCCTTTCTGAGATGGTTTAGTATGACCTGGAATTGTGCATCTAAATTCTACAGAAGTACTTGGAAAAGAATATTGTCCTACTTTATAAGAGCAACATTTGATGTCTCTAATTTCTGGCCCTTTTAAAAAACCTCTATGTTTAGCATCGTTTAGTGAGAGGGAAGATGAGTCAAATTCTGCTCTTGCCTTACTTGGCTTTTCTCTTTGTCAAAATGTTATAAGCTACTTAAGGAACTCTTTTCTCAAAGCTGCTTTTGCATGACCTCTTTTTTTTGCCAGCACTAGCTAAAAAGATATTGTTGTTTATGAAATATGGGAGAAAACAGATATTTTTTTTTTCTGAATGTATAAATGTAAACTAAATACTTGTTGAGTTTCCTCTTGATTTGGATACTCATCATTAGAATCTCTCTCAGGAAATCCTTTGTTTTTAATATGGTTTCATTCAGGATACAAATACATATGCAGTTTAGATGAAGAAGTAATTATTGAGTAAGCATTAATTAATAGGAAATTTGAAGGAATTTAACAAAGGTATCTGTACTTGAGACTGAACTCAATGCAAAGGTTGTGCTCAAGCTCATAACAGATTAATATAAACTTTAGTATCTTACTGAGATTTCTAGTTTTATATTGATGGATGATCTGTTGAAGTTTAAGGGCTCAGGTTTAGTTAGTCCTTAACTCTCTTTCAATCAGTTCTGGATAAAAAGAAACATTTACTTTTCGTTTTCGACTCAGAGCAATATCTGACTGGCCAATCTAATCTGTGTTTGATGCTGTAGCCAGAGGTCATCTTGATAAATGTATAATTGATTTGTTTCCTGGAATGAATTGTGAAGTCATCACTCAACACATTTCTCTCACTAGGTTTGGTAAGCCATACTGTCTACCTCATCACAGGAGGCAAGACACAAAATACCTGTTTTGGACTAAGAATAATCCTTCACTGATCACAATTGCATCCTATTTGGATCTGTCACAACAGACATAGTGAGAATGCAACCATATCATTTTCCAACCTGGTAACTTAGATTCTGTAATTCTGTTTCTGCAATTCAGCATTAGCAAGTCTATTCTGGGCCTTTCGTTTATTTACTTTTTTCTATCTGAAAGTAATAGAATAATTCTCTATCAGTGGTACCTCTTGTAGTCTAACTACTTTCTTAAAAAAATACCTTGAACTATACATTCCAGCTAATATCTGAAATAGTCTGGCCCTTTTATTTTTTGGGGGAGTACACTCTAAATTTGTTAGCTGACAACATATTCTCTCTCTTCTCTATATTTATAATTTGCAGTATTTTCCAGCTTCAAATTATTTGTAGATATTAACTGGTATGTTATTGCCTCATACAGACTCTAACAGTTATTAATTTTGCACTGCATATCCAGATTTAACATACTGCTGTGCTTTGTTCTCCTTCATTTACTGTTCTTCAAACAGCTTTCAATCTGTGAACCAGTTTTAATGTATGAGGTAATTACAATTAATTTTCATGTAATATTTTTTGTGATGCATGTATCATTCTTTTTAAAGGGTATATTTTATCATCTGCCTTCCCTAATTTCCACTTTTATCTGAACCCAGATCAAGTAAGTTTTGGAAGATTTGCTGCTTATTAATCTGTATTGTGCATCAATCATGAAAATATATTCATTCTTAACAGGTTGGCATTTCTTTATGTCTCATTTTAGCACAAATTAAAAGTCTTTAAGAGGATAATGAGTTTTGGGGTTGCAATTTTAACTTGAAAATTTTTACTTCAATTTTTTTAAAATTTGAAAACCGACTATATCATAATTGAAATTAATAATTTTAATAGGCATAATAAATTCATTGACTCATTAATAATTTTAATGCTACTAGATGCATGTGGAAAACAATTACTTTGTTTTTTCTTCTGGCTAGTTTTCCAGCCTATGAATGATATTTACCATTTTTTGTGGTAAAAGTAAAGACACTTAATCCAGAACATATATATTTTAATTTTTGTGCATTTTATTTTTAGCTCATGAAAATTGCTTTTTTTGAGACTATTTATTACATAGTAAATATTGAATCTGTATTAGTCAAAGGAAATACTTAAGTACTTAGATATTTTGATTGATTTTTATTCACCAGAGAGAGTGGCTTCTGGTAGAGGTATATAAACTGCATACCTTTGCCTCTCTTTATAACTGGTAAAGAGAAAGGAACACTTTCACTATTATCTCCTCATGTAAACTCTTTAAACAGATCAAAGAAATGGATCTATAACATATGTTTATTTCTCTCCTCTGATTTTAATAAGTAATCTGAATCTAACATTGAGAAATGTTTAAAACTGACAGAGGTGAAACAAATTGTTGGATTCTAGACTCAAAAAAACAATGGAAGAATTCTTACCTGGTAACCAATTAGCTAGAATTCTGTGAGCTTTTTCCTAGGGAAAAGATCTAAGCCAAACCCAAAGAACATTCTTTAAGTTCTTAGTATTCAATGACAAGCTACCACCATTGTATTAAGGAAAATTTTAAACATCATCCAGACTCAATATTGATCCCTGGGGTATGCAGCCAGTTATTGACCTTGAACTAGACTTTGTGCCACACTCTGGCTCTTGTCATTCAGACAATTTTCAGTCCACCTTAGGGTCTGCTCATCCACTCCATATTTCATCAGCTTTTCCATGAGGACCTTATGAATGAAAGAGTGAAAAGATTTATTTAAGTCATTATAAAATATCTGCTGCTCTCCCTACACCTACTAGGCAAGGCATTTCATCAAAGAGGTTTATCACATTGTTTAAGTATCAATTCCCCTTGATGAATCCATGCTGACTGCTCCCAATCACCTTCCTGTCCTTCATGAGCCTGGAAACAGTTTCCAGGTTGATCCTTTCATCACCTCTATGAGGATCAAAGTGAGGCTAACTGATTTGTAGATTCTTGGTTCCTCTTTCTTGCCCTCCTTGAAGATAGAAGTGACATCTTTTTACTCCATCCCTTAGGCACCACTTCCAGTCACCATGGCCATTTAAACATTACTGAAAGTAGACTTGAAATTACATCAGTACTTGTGAGTGTATCCCATGAGAACTCAAGGACTTCCCTATGCCCTGTTTGCCTAAATTTTCTCTGACCTGCTCCTTTTCCACCAAGGGTAAGTGCAGATCTGATAAATTAGGGATATGGAAACTGTTCCATGCAAATGAACACTTTCTTTGAAAAGATTTTGTTCAGGGTGATTCTGTGATTCTGTTACTCTGCCATTCTGTGATTTATGCTTGTGCTGCTTCCTCTTCATATATTCATTTTACAATGCCTTTTATCCAATAGTGTGACCAGGAGCACAGGTATTGTTAAACTATATGTGCATCATGGAGTTTTGTGTGATTATGTGTTTCACTCTGTTCTTAATTCAATTGCTAATAATTCCTAAATTTATCTATTATATTTTGGTGTAAATCGCAAATGGAAGAGAAATTTTGACCAGGTAACATAGCTTTTTTAAACACAAGGGAATCTGTTTGTTAAAGCTGTGTCAATGCTCTTTTATTTTAATGCTTCATTTAACAGATAAAATCATGCTTTCATGTCATAGGGGACAGTAATATTGTCTAAGGATTTAATAAAAGAGTAAGCAAAACACCTGAAGAATCTCTCTTTATTTTACTAGTAAACAAAGTAAATTTTTGTACAATAGAGGGTATATTAGAAAATTTATATTTGTATGATATGACCCCAGATAAGCACCACATTTGTTCCCACCAATTTCTTCTGCACTTCATTTGTACATTCCTACTAAAATTTTGGGGGGGGGGGGGGGTCATTTTCTTGGAGTAATTCGAGGCTTTATTTCATCCGTAATGCAGTCGCTTGTTACACTCCCAATGTCATCTGGAGAGGAGGATTTCTGAAGAGTGAGCAGAGCAGCTGTTGCCTAGTAGGAAGGAAAATCAGGAAAATCAATGACCTGACACTTGGCAGCTGCAAATTTGTATACTGTTTAATAGTTGAAAGGCAGAGTACAAGAAAACAGCAGGCTGTTCACCTCCTGGGTCCAGCACACCTAGGTTTTGTAAATTACTGTGGTTTAATCGAAATGGGGTTCTTAATGTTCTTAATAATACACTACATTTTGAGAAGTGTCTTTTTCTTCTTAGTCTGGTCACAAATTCTAGTTTTTTAACATTCATAAATTATACTGAATGTCAGATATATAAGCAGAATGCAAATATAGGTATACATATAGTTTTGGGTTTGTTTTAATTTGGAAAACAATTAATGTTTAAATTAGTAGGACCTTAAAAGAATGCATAAACCAATGCTTAGTAATTATAAGGAAAGAAATCTTCCAGGAAACTTTGATGAAACAATGATAACTACTATTGGTTTCAACAAAGCTGAAGAGGGGATTAATTGCTAAAGTTGAAAATACTTAAAATAAAATCACTGAACAAACATTTTCATTTATACAAAGCATGCTGCTTCTAGTTGTTGACAAATTATGTGTTCACACTTGGATCAACTTTATTTTGTTACCTGGGTAGAGAAACAACAGAACAGAACTTAAATGTGAAGCAAAACTTAATTGTTCCATCCTACAACTTTTCCTGACATGAGTAGGTGGTAAATTTTAATAACAGTATAGAAAGTATATTAACTAAAGTTTCATGCCGTTGTAGGAAAATTCAGGGGGGTCTACTCAAATGAAAGCATACTTGCATTTGTATTAAATAACAATAAAATTGGAGGTGTTGAGTTTTAAAAATATTAAAACTCTAAGGAGTTGTGCCTAAGGAGTGGTGCCTTGGTTATTGTCATCATTTTTCACTTAGTCACGGAATCACAGAATGAGTCAGGTTGGAAGGGACCACAGGGGATCATCTGGTCCAACCTCTCTGCTCAAGCAGGATTATCCTAGAGCACATGGCATGGGATCAAATCCAGACAGTTCTTGAATATCTGCAGTGAAGGAGACTCCATAACTTCTCTGGGAAATCTGTTCCAGTGTGTGGTCACCCTCACAGTGGAGAAGTTCTTCCTCAAGTTCAAACGGAACATCCTATGCATCCGTTTCTGCAAAGTTATAAAACTTTCCTGAAATCAGTGGCCTTTACCAGGAGGGAGGAAATTGACAGGATCTAAAGAAGGGTCATAAAATATTGTGTCATATTAAACTCATGGAATTCTTTAATTTGTGGTAAATCCTACTATATTGTAGTTATTTTGATTACTTTCTTCTCAAGACTGACTAGTATGGCACTTACCAATGACCTAAATTAGTTCAAGAACAGAAAATGGTTATGATTACTACTAACCTTCCCCTTCTTTTAGCAGTTGTATCAGTATATTAGGATTGTGACTGACTTTCAAGAATACTTACTGTTGAAAATTTTTAAATCTTTAATGCTATCTTCTTTATGTCTGTGATTTGGTTCCAAAATAAAATAGTAAATACCTGTCAATGACAGCAATTTTACATCTTCTAACTATCCATTTAAGAGTTTTCTCTTCTGTTGATGAAAATTATAATGAACAGCTTTAGAAGAGTGGACATTGGGCTTGTATTTTTCTGTAACAGCATCTTAGTATCCTGAAGGGAACTGGTTGTGATAAAATGCAAGAGAAACTTATGACTTAAAACTTTTGAAATTAACTTGACAGAACCTAATTGCAACCAAAGGTTGTCACAGAGACTTCCTGCAAGTAGTTCTAAATGGTGTACATAAAGTAGATAAATGATGTGTTGTATAAATGAAGGAAGAGGAAACTACATTCATGTACTGAAGTGATGACAGCTTTGTAACTACCTAGAGAGATGAGAGATAGGAGGATCATTCTTCTCTGTCATGAAGTAATCACCCGCTATGCAGCAGGCACAGTCAAAATAGCAACATCACTTCCACTCAATGCAAATTCTCCCCCGAGTTCTGCGTATACTTTACCATTTGCACATCCCTATTTGGGAACTTTTTGTCGTTCTCATTTCTCATGTACTGAATTTTCAATGCATCGCTCTTACATTCTCATTTGCTGCAAAGTTTTTATCATGTAATGTTCAGACATTAAGATAGTCAATATATTGACTGCTGCTCTTTTACATCTCAGCCAGTCACTTTCTGGGGATGTTTTGGTTGTTCGTCATTTATACTTAGCTGTGGTATTTATATCATATATCTGCCAAATTTACACATGCTGAAAACTTTGACATTTTCTGGTGAAATTGGTAATATCTTAGATGTCACACTTTTTAATTGTTAATAGATACATGTTTACTGTCTTACCTGATGCTTCAGCTCCAGTACAAAACGATTATACAACACTCTCTTCTTCCATCACAAAGAAACAAAGAAACTTCCACAACCCTTAAAAATGTCTTAAAAGTCTAGGACAATTCATTCAAACATAGAGGCTTCAATTCCTTAAGGCAAAGAATAATTTGGAGTCTGATACATGAACATGTGATGTTAACAATTTTCTGCCTGATACTTTTATTCTTATCCACTTTTTAAATCCATGATTCCTCAGAGGTGTTTCACAAGCTATCCAACCTGCTCTCATTACTTTTCAGACAAATCTAAACAGACAAAAGCATACAGCATATATCTGAAAATATTGCATTGGGAAATCATGTGAGTAGCACACAAAATATTTCCACTCAGATCGCCATAACAATAGTTTTTTAGGCTTATCAGGCATCACCTACTTTCCAGGGATATTTTGACTACTATAATACCTAAAAGGATCTTTACTGTGAAACAGGCTTCCAAATTCACAGTTACCTAAAAAAGCTGAAATAGCTTTTCACCTTAAATATATTGAGTACTGGCAGCAGGGGCTGCAGGAACCACTGCGAGATGTGATTAGGGCTGGCCCATGCTGGACACAGCTGGTTCCGCTGGCTCTGAACAACCCATCTCAGGGCAAGTGTGAACCCCACAGTCAAGGTGGAGGGACCTTGGGGAAAGTGCATTTAGGAAACCATATTTTAAAATATATTTTAAAAACTTTTTAAAAATACTGCATGGCAGCTTCAGAAGGACAAGTGAGGAATGTGCAAAATAGCAGAGCAAGGTGAGAGAGAAAGGAGGGAAGGAGGTGCCCTGCTGCCTGTTGATAGGAACACACCAGAACAGGTATAATGTAGCCTGTGGACATCAGGGAATTGGAGAAATGTGATGAGAAAGGAGCTATAGAGAGTTTTTATGGACTGACCTCAGCTCCCATTCCACATTAACAGGTGCTGCTGAAGTGGTGGAAGGTTGAAGAGTCAGGAGTGAAGCAGTGAAGTTGAGCCTGGGAAAAAAAATGGGGAGAGGTTGGCAGGAAGGTGTGGTTTTGTCTTTGATTTTCACTATCCATCTCAATTGGCAATAAATTACATTAATCTTCCCCAAGCCAAGTCTGCTTTGCCTCTGATGGTAAGTGGCAAGCAATCTCCCTGCCTTTATTTTGACTCAAATCTGCTACCTTCTTCTAGGTACCTATTGTCAGCTGAGAGCTTCATTAAGATGACCAAGACACCTCTACAGGGCTGAAGACAGGGCAAAGGAAATATAGAAGACCCACTTTCTCTTGAACCAGTTCCTAGAAACAAATTATGTATTTGGGCAACTTAAATGGAAATCCTTGATTTATTTAAATTCAGTGGAGTACACAGGCAGATACCTACATTAAGATGTTCAAAATTCAGTTCTGGCCAACACTGGAGTCACAGCAAAATCCCTTTATACTCAAGCTTTCTCCTGGAATTAGAGGGAGAATGATAAAACTCCAAGCCTCATTTTAATCTTGGCACTAACAAAAATTGAAATGAAAAAAACAGAAATATGAACAATTATTTTATTAGTGAGTCAATAGACAGGGAAGATAGAATATTACCAGTGATATTATTCTGAAGCTATGCTAATTTCTTAAAATGTCTTACTGACATTTAGGAAGCAACACATTTTTTTGAACTTAGGAAATGGCACAGATGTATGAATCTCGAATAGATACCCAAGGCTCATTTTATAGTTAATGAAGAGAAAGAATCACTTATGAGGTATCACCTATTTTATTCTTACACAGACATTTAACATGGTGGATAAATCATAGCCTAAATATGCCTATTTCTTTTTAACAGCTCTGGCAGAAGCTTAAAGATATCACCTAAAGTGTACACATTTACATAATAGATTACTAAAGTTAGATGAGAAGCATTTCCATCCAAAATTACCATTATTATGGATTGATGGTAGTGTGTATAACTTAATCTCTAGCCAGTGCATCAGATGCCAGCTCTTTCATTTTTCATATTTTCAAAATTATGATAATTCTAAAGAGAAAACCTCTGAAATGTAGCATTCATGTTATGTGTTATTACTGTTCCAGCAGGAATACATTTCTCTATACACAGCGATATTGAGAGAATAGAAAAATAAAGTAATGAAGTACAAGGGTTAAATGCAATTAAACTTCTACCGAATGGACAAAAATACAGAATTAGCTGTTTCAATTTAAAAATTGCTCTTATTTATAGTGCATTCATAGGCAAAGGCTGATGCCAAGAGAAAATTAATGAATATAGGAAGAAGGTTTTTCTGTGATCAATTACATCAGTAATGCTGGTCCATATTTAAATATGTATTCTTTCAGTTTGAACAAGAAATGCTAAGTTTTAAAATTTTAAAATTAATAATTTGGAACACACAATCAAAACAGATATTTAAGTTTGCTCAGATGAAAAGATAATTTCTAGAAAGTGTCTTTTTATCAAATAAGACTGTTTCATTTTTAATTAAAAATAATTTTCAAATGAATCCTAATTAAGGATGAAATTGCCTTTCACAAATTTAGACCAGTGGTTTACAATTTATTTTGCCATGTTCGGTCAAAGTTAAAAGAATAAAAACTGTTGTAAATAAAAATCAGGCTTATATAGCAAAACTGGTCATCTTAATGACTACAAATTTTCTCTTCATATAATGCAATATCTATTGAACTGCACAAATGAGTTCAAGATGTTTTAACATCTGGAGAAGAGTTAAATTTAGCTGCATAGTTTCTTTTCTGGAGAATAAAAATTACAGTGGTTAATTCCAACAGTTATGGACAGATTTCAGCTGTCAAATGTTTATTATATCAGTTCAGAAATGCAACTTAAAGAAGACTAGATAGCAAGAAATTACTTTGGAAAACCAAATTTATTTCAACATGAACATGAGATAATTGTGTTTTTTTCCTTAGAAGACTAAATATACATTTTAAAGATTAAGTGTTTCTAATTTTTGCATTAAACATTATAATTGATAGTGCTTGTAACAATAATTCAGACTATTACTTTTTCTTGGGCTATTTTCACAGGTTTTAGTGACACTTGGAAGGGTGAATATGAATGGCTGATCTTCAAGCACAGAAGTTCCTATTCATTCTGAAAAGGAAAAAAGTAGGAACATTCTTGTGACTTTAGAAGTTCCATAAAACAGGGAGATAAATATTTTTCTATATATGAAACATGAGGTCCTTGTCTATGTTGAATGTATTTTGGGCAATACAGAAGTACTGTCAAACCAAAAATATATTCTGAAACCCTGCATCTGCAAAATGTCTCACTTGTCTGATTTAATGAATTCCCAAATTCATTGTATCTAATTTAGTGCTTCCTCACCAAAAAGTAGGAATGTGAAGAAGTTTGCCTTGCACAGGTGCTTCATTTTCTAAGTACATAATGGAGGTATTCAGGCAGTCCTGAAAGTTCTAGTTAATGCAATATAGGCAACCCTTAGAAAATGTTTCCCATTTCTTCCCATTCCTTCCACATTCTCAAATGTTGAGTGGCCAACGAGGCAAAGAATGCCAATGCTTATGGCGGCTGTTCAAACATACAAGGCTATGAGTTTTAGGTTCTCTTGAGCCGGATGGGAACAATCTGCTATTGGAAGGGGATTAAAGCATGCTACCAATACTTTGCTGCATTCTAGGAATTTTTGGGAGTTACAGGTGTGGGAGGCTCTTCTTAGCTTAACTCTGTGGAGAAACTTTCAGAATGGTCTGTGCAGACTTGAATGTTGTGCAGAACGTGCTAGAATAATAAAGCGCATGCTGTGTGCTCAGTTCCATAAAAGCGTTAGTGCTTTGGTAAGCAGACTTACAGTTGGTCCTCTTTCCTTCAGATTCCTGCTACTCCAGATGAACTAAAACAGATCAAAAATACTAATGTTTCCCTTGTTCAGAATAGACCAAAATGATGATAATTATAGTAAAAAAATTGGCTGAGTGAAAAAAGTAGAAGAAATTGATGAGTAAGATTACTTGATCTATTTATACCAAGATTAAGTCTAAACTTCCTTTCTGTCCATCCATCTGGCTGATTAACCCTGATCAGAAAGACACAGTCCTTTTTCTGTGAGAGCAAATATTACTTTGTGAAACCAGATGTTATCACAATGTTTGTGAATTGACATATTCTTGATGTCATGAAGTATAAAATTCTACTTTTTGTCTGTAATTACTACACAGTTAGTGTCTCTTTAATCAGGTAGATTTCTAGAAAAGTGAGCTAACATGTAGCCTAACAAGAATTACAGATGATTTGAAAGGGAGGTGGGGCATGTCTGAGAAACAGTCAGGTGTGGAAGAACAAGAGAAAGACTTCAGCATTTTTTCCATAGGAAAGTCAGCAGCTGTGGAACTCGTAAAGAGTATGAATTAGTCTCCTCAGAAAATGTGCTCATGATTTTGGATTGATGACTCCTAAATCATCCACTGTATGTCATTGTTCATTGTAAATCTAGTGGGCTAGTAACTTACGGCCCACTCTTGTTAGGATATTCATGATAAAATCCAATTTAAAATAAAATAGAATTAAGTGCTATGATTTTCAAATTGAATGAATAATGGCATTATTTATATATTAATGGACTTTGAACCAAAGACTGTAAATGTGTGACAATAAATTGCCAGCCTGCTGGAACCCAGCCTCCTTATCTGCCTTGCCAACTGTCCCAGCCTTCACACTTCCTCTCACCAGGCTGATGACAGGAGACATTTTACTCCTCAGCTTGGAATTGTCTGATTAATCCTTGCATACAGCTGGCTTCTGAGGCAGCTACAGATTCTCAGATGCTTTGTACAAAAAGGTACTGCAGAATATCTATCAGATGACTCTATTGAAATGGTAAAGCCGCTAGAAAGCATCTAAAGGAGGGCTACAAATATAATGAGGTGTTTATAAGAGAAGCCCTAGCAAATGTGCCTGAGGTCACTTGGTTTATTCAGCCTGGAGAAGAGAAGACTGAGAGAACACCTCACCTACAACTTCCTCGTGATGGCAAGAGGAGGGGCAGACACTGATCTCTCCTCTCGGGTTACCAGTGACAGGACCTGTGGGAATGACCTGAAGTTGTGCCAGGGGAGGTTTGGGCTGGATATCAGGAACAGGTTTTTCCCCAGAGGGTCACTGGGCACTGGAACAGCTCTCCAGGGAAGTGGTCACAGCACCAGCCTGGCAGAGTTCAAGAAGTATTTGGGCAATGCTCTCAGGCACAGGGTGTGATTCTTGGGGATGGTCCTGCGCAGCACCAGGAGCTGGACTTGATCCTTGCGGATCCCTTCCAACTCAGGATATTCTATGATTCTATTATAATAATGACTCAACTAATTTATATGTATCTCTCTATATACGTATACACACACATGCATTTATATACGTATGTGTAAAGCTATATGCGTATATACGTATAACTAATAAGTCTGCAAGAGAAAAATGCCCACACCTTCACAAATACTGTGTTTATCTTATACATCTAAGGCACCCCATGAACAGTAACTCAGGAGTCTTTTCTTTGGTGGCCAAATAAGAGAAGGAGTTTGAACAAAAGGCTAATTCTTCTAGAGTAAAGGAAACAAAATTATATCTTCCTGCCTTCCTGCTAATTCCCCCCTCCACCCTACCTTTGTTTTCTTTTAAAATTTTTTGGGTGGGGAACTGCAGGTCTGACTGAACATCGGTCTGCAGTCTTTATTCTATGGTCTTTTTCTCCTTTTATTCTGATACAAAATTTCCATCTGTTCTCAGGAGAAAGGCAAATAAAATCCTCTCCTGTGAAGGACAGCACAGGGTGATTATAAATGGCTTACACCAGTGTCGATATGTCTTAGAAGGTTTCAGAAAGACTAAACTGATCTATTTCTATTACTGTTTTATAATTACTGTTTTCTTCTTTTTAAATAGTGATGGGTATATAACATTCTTATTGTTCTTGTTACTGTTATGATCACATTTTTTAAAAAAATTATTATTAGGTAGCTTTGATTAGCCTTAATGATAATTTAAGTCTAAGTCATGTCACATTGGGGTAGATGAAAGCAAATCAGAGGTGCATATTTGCTAGCACTGACCCTGAGCACCTCATATCCATACTATAAACTGGTTTTGTTTCAATATCAGACTAACCTGATATACTCAGTGAGACACTATGTGTTTTTAATCGTTAATCATGAGGATCTTAGAGCTCTTTTCCTACATTTTCTGTGATTTTATTTTTTTTGATTCTATGTCCTTATACATCTGGAGCACATTCTGTGGACTTCTGGATTGTCTTTTCCAGGTTAGTTTCATAATAAAAGAAATTCAACACATGCTCCAAAGGCTATGCAAACACATTAGGTGGGGATGTCCACGAGATTTATTTCAGAACAGTAATTGTCATCTAAACTAAAGTTCTAGCACAAAGTTAATGCATCCTAGCTTATACCCACTAAAAGACAGTCCATTTCTTTTTTCAATTTATCTTTTTAACAAACTGATGCAAATTTCAGTCCCTGATTTTACAACATGACAGTTTAGAAGTATCAAGAGTTTCATGGAATCAAGAGGACAATGCTTATGCGATGATTCAAATTTTCCTTAGAGCTGTTTAGCAACAATCAGAAGAAAATCTTTTTGGCTTGTAAACAAAACAGGTAACAGGTGGTGATTTGCTGGAGAAATAAGCACTAGTGACCTCATAAGTAATCGATAGATCTTACTGAATTCCATTTTGTGTTTTGCTTTCTTCATAACAGATTTCGAGAAACCAGGTTTAATGAATTAAAACTCAAGGGATGTAAAACTATTCAAAATTAAACAAGTGATAGGTTTTAAAAGTCTATGGAGGGCTTGATGTTTTATTTTTAGTATCTGCAAGTAATCTCAACAAGACTCCATATTGTTTCTAACTCAGAATTGAAAGTGTTTATGGAAAAGATAAACACTTACCCCATGAACTGGAGAAGTGTTAATAATTTAAACTCCATAGATATCTTTCTGCCTTCAGGCCATAAAAGTCAGGATATCCTATTATTATAACCATATCTTATATGAGGAACTTGCAGCTAAGAAAAAAGGATTTCGCATCTCAAAATTGCACAATGAAATTGAAAATACAATGAGAGAAAACTCGTGGGATTTCCAGCCATTCTGGTCAAATGTACTCTTTGTTCCTAGTCTCCTGCTAATGCTTTAATAAAACTTTGAAACAAGCTACACAAAGGGGAGGAAATATTTTCAGAGGTGACGGAGATGTTTAATAGGTTTTCATGACCACCACCACTTGAAACTTGCAGAAAAAAATCCCAGATTCTGCAACATATCTGCTACAAAATTATTGCAGCTTGGCTTCATATTTTTGAAAGATAACTCTGAATTGAAAAGAGAATCTCTAAAGATATCACCACTCTTAAGGAACAGTCTGAATTTTTAAATATAAAATATAAAAATTACATTTTTCTTAAACCAAAAAATAAAATACGTCCTTCAAAATTACTTCTAGATAATTTAAGGAAAAAAGTAGGAAACCACCCCCCCATATTAGTACTTAAAAATTAATCATGCTTTTATCTTTGGTGTCCTTCAATACTCAGGAGGTGGATTTGAAACTCTGTAGACAACTATTCAGTGTCTTTCACTGCTGGAGCTCTTGAAATATTGGGGTCATCATGCAGCTTCATTAATTCATCCAGCTTCCAGTTTTCAGCCGAGACATGTTTTGTTCTCTTGAATTCCCTTAAATTTCTTGAATATATGTCTGTATGTTTTATACTACAGATTTCTAGATATTTTTAGACTAGCTTGCTTTCCTTTTGAGAGTCTCACTTCACTGAGTCACACTGACATAATTTTAAGGAAATACTTAGATCATTTGGTTGAGTACGTGGTATATATTTGGGGATGAAATCCCTTCATTATTTTCTCTGGTCCAAATCTTCTTTTATTCTGTTCTTTGTTGTGAAACAGGAGTGCATATCCACAGTGAAGCCTGGCAGGAGTTTGACGTGAAATTTGAAACTCTAAATGGGGCATCTTCAGCTGAGAGTGTCTAGCCAATCTGGAGGCTGAGAGCTTAGTATTTGACTACATATTGCCATGCTGTGGAGGATACAGAATCTTTGTTCCACACCTGCTGGGTAAATAATGTCAAGAATAGACCACTGTATAAAAGTTAGCTGGTGGTGACAGTGCCAGCAGACATACCCTGTAAAGTGATTGTGACTGCTGTGTGTCCTGCTGAACTCAGGGCTGTCACTGTACATTAGGAATGCTCTGAACGCCGGAGAGATGTGTTCCCCTGTGGACCTAGGCAATGCTCTGTGCTGTCTCTGCATGGCTCTGATATTTAAGCAAGAGCTGAGTTTCTAGCTATTCCGTTTGGAGCACTAACATAAATACCTAAGTTCAGGTGTCTTGAGATCTGTGCTCTCCTAAAAGGAGCTACCAGTCAATTTAAAATTCCCTTGAGGTTAGCCTGAACTTATGAGCAAGCTGACTGAGTCATTGTTTTGAATTCAAGAACATTAATAATGTCTAAATCCCATGTTAGGGAAATTTTTGATGGCTTAAATCTTTCCATTTCAGCATTTATGCTTTGTTTCCCTTTCTGTGACATAGGTCACTCTAGGAATAAAGTACATTTCTTTCTTACAGTTTTCTGAGATTTTATGCTTAAATGTCTCTAAAATGGTTTTGATATAAATAGAGGTGAATGGGACTTCAATTACACCTAAAATTTAATTAAAGATCAACATTAATCTAAATACTTCTGACCGAAAAAACCAATCCTCTTCTAATTAACACCCATATATATATATGTATGAGGAATTAGAATATTGTGGGTTTCTTTCTTATTATATTCTTATTATTTTTAATAATAAAATTATTAATTTCTTATTATATATTATTTTATATATATCCTCTCTTACTGTTGCACATTGTCACTCTCTCTTGCAGACTAAAGGAAATTATCACCTCAGATAAGGGCAGTTCTATATTAGTTGATCTCAGTGATGGGGAAGTTCCTGGATGCATTTGATTTACTCATCCAGAAAGAATTTACGTTTATCCACTACCTTTCTATTTTGGGCAACACAGCTGTTTGGTCCTTCTTCACAGTCACTCTGATAACAAGAAGGAAGTTTATTCTCTTTTTGTTTTGCCATAGAATACTCACATGTATATAACTACAACAGCTATTAACTGTTAAAATGATACTCTCTTAAAATTATATTTGTTTTTAATATCAGAAGTCTACATTTAAACCATTTTACTGTTTCTTTATTGATCTGTTAGGAATAGGCCAGACTGCAGGAATATTTGGAAGAATTTTGTCCTTCACATTGAAGTCCCCCTTATAAAACTTTTTGTAAGCCACCAAGTCCCTTTACTATATTCTGTGGAGTATCAGTGGGAAGCTGTAAGACTAAGGTGCTGCTTGAGTGGTGATACAAAACTGGCTTCAAATAGTAATGCAAATTGAGTTTGGAGCTTTCTTCTGCTATTACTTGGACTTTGTGATCCTACTGTTACTGAGCTGAGGTAATATAAAAATGTTGTAAATAATGGATGTGCTTGAATATGGATAGCACATAAAGTTGGGAGGAAGTGCAAAGAACAAAAGGATTAACACTCTGTGGCACAGAAGTCTAATCTGTGAAATGAAAAACATAACCAGTGAGAAGAAAAACTTTATCTATTTCTTTTGTTAAAGAAAATGAAAATAGGAGATTAAAACTTCACAGTAGCATATTTTACATGGATATGTGATGTACAGCTCATGTTCTGAAATAATAAATTTTCACACAATGTTAATTGATCAAAGGTCCTGATGTTCAAGTGCGGAATTTTTTTCCAGATATTCTATGTGGCATCCAACACATTTTAGATCTCTGCATTATACAAGTTTTTTTAATATCCTATTTTTAGATTAAACTCATAGTAAGATGTTTAAGGTAACACACATCACACATTTTCAAACATGCTTACTGGTTTCTTATATTAACTTTTTGAGGTACTGCATTTTTGAGATATTTATAACCTGTTTCTCAATTAAATGTGCCTTTGAAATACAAAGAGATTTATATTTTAGTGGAATGCTCAAGGTCATATCCAGTGGTGGAGAACACAGGTGCCAATTTCACAGCCCACTACTCAGATCACCAGACCACACTCCTAATATTTTTGTTAGACAAATGGCAACAAAGTTTATTAGATGGTAACAGAGTGCTATAATGTTCAATTTATTTTGGTATGGATTTCCTGTTATAATGACAAGATTACCTGGCAAAGCCATATTCCAATTGTTAGAGTTAAATAAATATGACTGTAATGACAGTGAATAGGTTTTCACTTTAATAACAAAATTATGTTTGCATTTCATAGATAAAATTTGCATACATCTCCTTTCACACTGGTAGGACCGTCATTTATCAGGGCTTAATATTTTCAGATTTTTCTCTGTATCCAGTTTGTTCTGTCTAAACTGTGGCTTAAAAACTAAGTTTTCTGTGAACCTGATCATTCTTTTTTCATTAAGTCCAAATATTTTATTTTAATTCTGAATGAAAAGCAGCAATTTTTTTGGTAGTTTTACATAACTTTTTACATTAGAAGAAAAGACATTCATTCTTTATAACTTCTTCTTTAAGTTACTAGAGCAAGTATTTCAATAAAAACTTTTATGCTTAATGTTGAAAAAACAAGGATATTTGACTATATTAATTTGTGGTCTGACAGCTCCAGACTGAAGGTGACTTCATTATGTTGCTTCTAAAAATTTCATAGAAGAGTTTAAACTGTTGGTGAATGTATTTATTCGATCAGGAGATTAAATTAACTGCTCTTAGATAAAATAAAATTAGAAAGTAGTGTCTAGTATATAATGAATCTGTGCGCTTTATGACTTCAAATGCAAATGTACTTAGAATGCTTAAAAAACAGTTGGAACATGTAACTCATAGTGAGTTTGTAATTTATATTAACAAATCACATAGTTCTCCTTTAATTCCACTTTTTTTGGAGATAATTTGATTTATAAATCAGTAAATATTTTATGGCTACCTATAATTATTTCTACTGATGAGAATCAACTACTAAGAGCCTAAAATATCAGCAAAGCCAGAGTCAGCAAAGTTATTTCATCACACTGCCAGGATGGTGCCAACAGAGCAGCCTGCCCAGGGAAGTGGTTGTGTTACCACCCCCGGAGGTATTCAGATATCCAGAAGACATGTGGATGTGGTGCTTACGGGCATGGTTTAGTGGTGGATTTAGCAGTGTTGGGTTAGCTGCTGGACTCAATGGTACTAAGGATCTTTTCCAAGCTACATGATTCTATGATTTTAGGATACACATTCTACAAGAAATGCCATCTCGTTGGGGCTGAAGTCAACCACAGTCTTCTCCTTCCATTGTTAATCTTTCCATGGAATATTTTTTGCTTTTTACTGGTACAGCAATCCTTTTCCGTATGATGATTGTAGAATCATAGACTGGCTTGTGTTGAAAAGGACCTTAAAAAATCATCTTGTCCAACCAAACTTCCATATGACACCTTCCAGTCTATTAGGTTACTCAAAGCCCCACCCAGCCTGGCCTCGAATGCTGCCAGGGTTGGGCCATCCACCACTTCTTGGAGTAGCCAGTTCCTGTGCCTCACCACCCTCATAGTTCTAAACCTACCCTCCTTTATGTTTAAAATCATTGCTCCACCTTGTCACTACAGACCTCGGTAAAAAACATCTCTCCATGTCTCTTATAGCCCTCCTCTATATATTGAAAGGCTGCAATGAGGTCTCCCCAAAGTGTCCCTAGGTCGAACAACCCTGTTTCTCTTAACCTGTCTTCACAGGAGTTGTTTTCAGTCCCTTCCACCACCATATCCATGTCTTGAGCTGGGGGCCCTAGATCTGGATGTAGTACCCCCTTTGGTTCTCACCAGAGCAGAGTATAGGGGCACATTCACCTATTTTTATGCAGCCCAGGACACAGTTGGTCTCTTGGGCTGCAAGAAAACTTTGCTAGCTCCTGTCCAAATTTTACCCATTAGTTTCTCCAAGTCCTCCTTCGCAAGGCTACCCTGAATCCATTCAGGCTCCAGGCTGAATTGATGCCTGGGATCGCCCCAGCCCACATGCAGGACTTTGCACTTGGCCTTGCTGAACTTCATGAGATTCACATATGCCCACTCCTGAGGGCCCTCTTGTGCTGGTTTTGGCTGCGGTAGGGTTAATTTTCTTCACATTGGCTAGTATGGGACTGTTTATTGGATTTAGTCTGGAAACAATATTGATGATATAGAGATGTTTTTGTTACTGTTGAGCAGTGCTTGCACAATCAAGGCCTTTTCTACCTCTCACCCCAACCCATCAGCAAGGAGGATTGGGGTGCCCAAGAAGATGTGAGAACACATAGCTAGGACAGCTCACCCCAACTGACCTAAGAGATATCCTATAGCATTACGGAATCATGCTCAGCATATAGAGTTGGGGAAAGAAGAAGGAAGGGGCGGATGACGTTTGTCTTCCCAAGTACTATTACACAGGATGGAGCCCTGCTTTCCCAGAGACAGCTAAACACCTGCCTGTCCACTGGAAGTGGTGAATTAATTCCTTGTTTTGCTTTTTTTGGGAGCACTGCTTTTGCTTTGCCTATTAAGCTGTCTTTATCTCTAACACACGAGTTTTCTCACTTTTACTCTTCTGATTCTCCCAGTGTGTGAGTGGTTATGTGGGGCTTAATTGCCTGCTGCACTTAAACCACAACACATCTGGATGGCATCCTATCCATCAGGCACGTCAGCCATACAACACAGCGTGGTGTTACCCACAGATTTGCTGAGAGAATACGCAGTCCCACTGTTTACGTAACTAATACAGACATTGAACAGTACCGGTCCTAGTATGGAACCTTGAAACACACCACCTGTTGCTGATCTCCAGCAGGACATAAATCTGTTGGCTTCAACTACTTGGATGTGGTTTTCCACATACAAAATGAAATGATCAGAAGTAGACTCAAATTAAGTCTGTGGACTATGTAGAGACTGTACATGTTTATTGCAGAAAGCAGTAACATATATACAAATTCATAACATATATACAAATATATTCAGTTTCATATTAAATAATTCCATTCCTCGACTCTGACACATCTCTGAGGGAGCACAGAAGAATAATTTGAATTTCAAATAAAGTATTGTCAAGAATGTCCATAAAAATAAAAAATATATTACATACATCCTCGAAATATTTAAAATATAACTCTATGTTGCCTTCTTTCTCTCCTTCCTCTTCTGTCCATCTGTTCTTCACACTGTAGTTTTTGCATGATTTTTCTTTCTTTAATTTCTGTGGATCAGCTATGATAGACTTTCCAATTTAAAATATTTTATTCATGATTTGTCTTTTTTTTGTTTCAATGGAGCAAATACCTGTTTGTATAAGCTAGTCTTCAACTTGGTTTTGAGCATTGGGGTTTTTTTAGCTTTTCTTATTACTGTGTGCTCATAAGGACTGAACTTATTATTAGTGAACTCCTATTCATATTTCAAGTGAACAAAACAAAAAATAAAAATATAGAAAGCAAAATCACCAAGATTTCTTTAGTTCTTTTCTTAAAAACAAAAATGCAGACAAATAAACCCTAGTCTATTTCTATCTAATTGACTACATGAATGTAATCTCACCTTTTAGCTTATATTCTAATCATGCCATCTTTACCTTAATGCTTCAGAACAGATGATTTTTTTTCACTTTCTCATTTTTGTCAATATCCTTGAAAATTCCTGCTGATTTTTTAATGTATCCATGCTGCATATGATGCACTGCTATATTGTGTGAGGAGAGCAAAAGAAGGAATATCATCCTGAACTCAAGGTTAATATAGTCTTGCATCAAAAACTGGATAGAATGACATGTCAGCTTTCCAACAACCACTTATCATCAAATATAGACAACACAGTATTTCCATAAATATTTCAATCAAAGTAGTACCCATTTGGGTCCATGAATTTACAATTTTTTTCACTCTAATAACATGTAGTCTTCAAGTAATGGGTCTTTTCATTTATCATGAAGTTTCCCTTTATAATCATATTTCATATCTGACAAAGTAATCATCTTGCTAAATCAACCAAATATTTACCTTCAGTTAATATTTATAGATATATAAACTAATACAAATAGTTTAACTATTTCCCTCATTAGATATGGATATTGGCACTTCTACCAATCACGTAGAAATGTAGCTTCTATTATTTAATCATATATCATGAAGAAATGGCTGTCTTGCTTAGCACTTGTGGAGGAATACTTATAAGATTGTCAAAATTGTTTATTCATCTCAAGGTCGTTTAACTTTCATCTAGGTTTATACTCATGAAATAATGAGTTGCAGAAAAAGCATTAAAACAACACAATTCTCACCAGTACTCTTTGAATAGTACCGAGGGGGTCTCAATACAATGAAAGGAAGATTCAATTTTAGCATCTTAACTTATTTATCTGTGCTTGCTAGTTGACCCAAATTGCTTGCATTCTTGCAAGCTGTAATACATTCTCATAAAATTTGCATTTTTACAAAATAGGCATGATCTTTCTCCCAAATGAGTGGCTGTGTTCAGGTTTGCTCAATTTATAGCCACTGAACTATCTGAATTTGAAAATTGTTTCAGTAGAAACAGATTGTTTCTTTTAAAAAGCGTAATTACCTGAGCAGTAGCTCAGCATAAGATTTTCATAAGATCCAATTATCACCTAAAAATGAAGCTTAACTGGCATTTAGCTACACACTCAGCATGAAGGAGATTTGTCCCCAATATGAAACACTTCAAGTATTATCTGGGTATGAAAATTACTTTCTTTTCATGAATCCTTTTGTTCAGTTCAGTTTTTTAGATGTCTTTTTTACTTTAATCTTCAGAGTTGTTCAATTAGGATAACTTTTTCTGTTGGTATTCTTTTCAATTTCTATGTGTCATGTCTAAAAAGCAGGATAACATGTAGAATACACTCTATTACATAAAAATATCAGCAAGATAAGCTTAAAATTTAATTGTGATGCCCTATTTCAATGAAAAAAAATGTCACAGCCATTAATATACAATAGAAATGACTGACGCATCTTAACAACTACAAACAGCTTCCCTAAGATTATGCAAGATAAAAAAATGCTGGGATGATATATTAATCAGCATAAGTACTGAAAAGAGGTGACTAAATTTGCTGATCTGTGCATTCTAACTTAAGCTGAGAAAGTTTTTTTTTCTAATTTATTCATTGAATTTCCCCTCTCTGTGTTCTTGAATTCTCTGCAGACAAATTAGAACACTCTCGAATGTATTAATCATTTTACAGTGTCCAGAAAATATTGTTTGCGAATTATTTTTGTCCATAAACAAATTAAAAGTCGTGCGAAAAAAAATTCAAAATTCAAATCAGCCTTGTCACATTAATTGATATGTGAATCGAAAACCTAAATCAGAGTCTCAAATGCTTATAAAAGTTTTCTCCTATCTGTCTGCCATTGCCTAGGCCAAATTTAAGTGCTTAAATTTGCATAGATAGTAACCTATTTAATTTATCATTAAAGAATTTTAAGATAAATGAATATATTAAACCATTTTCATATTATGTTTTCTACATTATAATAAAATTGTAAGTAAATTTAAAATATTACATTGTTGCATTCCTAAGGGCATATTAAGGCAATTAACTGCACTGTATGTATCAAATGAAAACTAAATATCAAATTAGTCAATCCAAAACTTTGTCCCTATAACTGACACCTTATTTGATTTAAATTAAATTCACAGTACTATATTTCAGTATCAAGTATGTTCTAGGAAATATAAATTTGGATATGACTTTCCTCTTGGACATCGTTGACTATGTGAGCAAGATAGACAAATTAGATAAAATTAAATGTTACAGAAGATTTGTCCTCTGTCTTTAGTTTCTCTTTTCACCTGCTATAAGTCTACAATTTACCGTATTTGAATATGTTCTCATTCAATAATTGTGGTTGCTAGAAGATGAATCCAGCATTACAACTGTTGAATTGTGTATAGATTTGTGTTAGAATTCCTCCTAATACTTGCCAAGATTATCTTTTTGTTAGACTGTTTGTCTACATATTTATTGCATTACTGTCTGTTGTTCCTGTTAAGAATAAAAAGCTTATTTATTGTCTGAGTTGTGCAATGCACCTGCTGCTCTCAAGTTCTATTAAGTGACTGGCAAAACTTCATTTTTCAATGATGTTCTACACAAAACTTTCTGATCATCTGTTATTTATTTGAAAAAAATCATTAACAATGAAAAATAAAATCTGTAATATTTTGAAATTTGGTTAAAGGGTACTTGTGTTGAAGTTCAGTTGCTTATCTAAGAGATATCCTTTCATTTGAGCACGTGTTTGTAAGTGGCCCTTAAATTTCTAATTTCTATTTCTAAATGGCCCTTAAAATTTCAGAAAGGATGGTGCTTTATATGTTTTTAATTGCTGTTCACGTCTGCTCTGCCCATGACAGTAATTAGCAAATAAACTCCCTGTCTTTATCCTGACCTTGAGCTTTCTCAGCCTATTTTCTTCCCCATAGTGTTGAGGAGAAGAGAGTGGCTGTATGGGTGTCTGGGTGTTAGCCAAGGCTAATCCACCACAAAAGCTAACAATTATTTTCTGACAGTTTCAAGCTATATTTTACTTTGCGCATAACAGTTCATATTATTGTTGTTATTGATACTTATATTATCAGGGGAAAATATCTCTATTTTTTAAAATCCTGTTTTGAAGCAGCACACTTTTTAGTTAGAGAGCTTTGGGAGGCTGCAGTATTCTGACACATTCTTTTGGTCTCAGGTCAAATACCTGACAACTAGCTGAGTACAGATAGAGCTCTGTGGTAACTCTTTGCAGTCAGTTTGGAGGTTTGGAGACCAAGAAACAAGAATTGTCTCTCTTTTAGTGTTTACTGAGGCCCTGACACACTACACTGCCAGAGGCAAATTACAAACACCTTCTACCTGTGAGGAAAGGCCTTCAAGCTGAATTTCTAGTTAATTGAATTCGTTTTAACTGGAGCAGAGGTGTCAGAATGGACTAACAAACCCCATTCAATGAATGAGATTCTGTCTAATATGCGCCTCTCAGTACAGGGAAAGAAGACCAAACTCATTCCCTTTTGTCAGTCCCCGAAAAACTGTATTATCTTACTTCATTTTCTACCACTATATGAGCTGCTTATACAGAACCTAGCCTGCCTGTCAAGCTTAAGCCTCAACCCTACTCAAGTCAAAGCCTTTTGAGTGGAGGAAGTGTTGACACAGTTTTAACTGCTTATCAGGTTATTCTATTATATACACACTGTAAAGTAAAAAATTAACACAGTACAAAGAGAGTAAGTGTATCATATAGACTATACAAATATAGTAATTCTTGCATTATGTAGTTCATTATTTCTCAGTCTTCCTTCTTTTTTCTACTTGTTGTGGCAATGTAAAAGGGTCCCAAATGGAAGGGCCTCATTTCACCAGCAGCTGACACGCATGGCAATAGAAATACATAACTTCCGATGAAATAATAAATGGCTTCCTTTCTTCCACACTAGTCATACCCCAAGCCAAATGTAAGTGGCATTTACCTTCAAAAATGAAATAATGGCATGAAAAAGGGAAAAAAAAAAAAGACAAAAATTACAGCATTATATATTCAAATAAATAGAATATGATTCCAGATAAAAAGTTGTGATCTAAAATGTTAGTGTTCTTGTTATATGAAAGGCTGTAACTGCCTTTTTCTAGGAAAAAATACTTAATTTTTGATTATTTTCATCATACATGGTTTTCTACTTATTTGTTCTTTGTGAAATTTGATCTTTTGGTCTTTTTTCTTTGCTCTGCCACCTTTAAGAAAGATGTCAAATTCTTTTGTAAATTACTTCAATTTAAACCTGGGGAAATTACAGTAATCCAAAGCAGATGGTATTTAAAATGATTCCATGAAAGAAAATTAAATGCACAGATCTGATTCTGAAATGTTCAGAACACATCCTTTTCTCTATGCTTTTCACTCATGGCATCTACAGCAAGGCAGAAAATTAATGTACACTTCCTGGCACATGACCCAAGGGACAATGTTTCTCCTCAGCTACTTGCCCAGAAAAGCAAATAATGATTAATTTCTATTGTCTCGGCTTTCATTCTCTTATCAGCTTCAAATCTCTGTTGTCTGTTTTAAATTTTGCAAGAAAAATTTGACCTATGAACTTAAGCCAACCTAGTCTAATTATTCCATTGAGGCCCCCTGCCCCCCCCCAAAAAACCCCCCAAAATTTTGATAAGAAGAGAATTTCCAGCTGTGTCCATAGGTTTTCATAAGAAAAGTGCTCTCTGGATAGCTAGAGAGAGTAAGTGTCATTTCTGTTTCTCTTATTTTCCCACTTTTATCACAGTAGAAATTCAGAAAATCAGTTTTCCAAGGTGAAGAAAAGAAAATACAACATGAAATTTGGCTCATAAAAAAGAATCAATATTTTTAATACCTCTGTAAAGCAAGTTAGACTTTAAGATATAAAACAAGATTGAATAGTAATATAAGGGAGATTTCTAAAAACAAAAATGCTGAAGTCATACATTTCTATTCAAAGGAAACTAGGAGGGATTATAAAACGTGAAAGCATAAAGAGTAATTAAGAAAAACAAACAAGAGGCAAAGGGAGACAAAACTAATATCATTTTTTCACACACATCAGGATCAAGAAGCCTATATGGCCGTTTGATGATCACAGTACAAAAGGTATACTAAAAACGAAAAAGCAGAAAAAGGTCATTGTTGAGAGGCTTCAGTCGTGAACCTCGCAGAAGACAAAGGGGAGAGGGGAGTCCCATCAGGGAGCTGCTCTCAGCAGGAGACTTATCTGAATCTGAGTGGTTGTGGGAGAGGAGGGGGAATTTATTTCGTTTACACAGATTTCAAAAGGGCTTTGGACAAAGTATCTCACACAAAGCTTTTAAGTAAATTAGGTGGCATGAGTAAAAGGCATTTGTTGCATAGATAAATGACTGGTTAGGAGAAAGAAAACCCAAATAGGAGTAAGTTGTCAGTCCTTGAAGCGGAGACAGGTCATCAATGCTGGTAAGCCGGGGCCTCTACTGTAAAATATATTCATCACTGACCTGAAAAGCCGGAGATTACTGAAAAGAAAAAGGCTGCTGACAATACTGTATTATTCAAGATAGTAAGTTTGAAAGCTAACTGTGAGGGATTAAAAGAAGACTGTAAGACTGAAGGGCAAAGAAGTGACAAATGAAATTCAGTGTAAATAAGAGAACACGATGCGCATGGGAGAAAAACAATCCTAATTTCACATATAAAATTATAGGCTCTGAACTAACCATTACCTCTCAAGACTGATATCTTGGGGTGTAAAAAACCATTTTCTGAAATACCAGTTTTATAATACCAGTGTTCAGGAAAAACAAATAAAGTTCTAGGGACAATTAGGAGAAAAAGACAGAACAAGACACAAGACACTATAATGCCGATAGCTGACTTTGCCACACCTTGAATATCGCAAGCAGCTTCGATTCTAAAAAAGTAGGCAGTAGACTTGGAAAAAGTCCAGAGAAGGCAGCAAAATACAGAATCATTTCTGTGCAAGAAATGACTGAATAAACTAAGAATATTTAATCTAAAAAATGTTACTTAGAGGAAATATGATAGAGGTCTATAAAATCAGGAGTAAGACAGATGATAACATATTATTCTCTGTATTAGCCAAACCTTGGGCTTGAGACAGTCATGTCAAGGTTACGAGTTAGGTTTTCTAGGAGGGGATGTGATGAACATTTTTCTCTGCTCTAGGAAATGTCTCTGTCTGGGGTGGAAGTGGAATAAGGATTTTACAGAGTCTAGAGGACTCAGGTTAGGAACATTCTTCTCAGTGTAGCAGGAATAATGAAATAAACCATGCAGTTCAGTCTTTGTTTTTTTTTTTACTCATGTGAGATTTTCCAGTTTATGTTCATAGTAGACACACAGGATTGAATGTGGCCTCCAAAACCCTGAAAGGTGCAGAATGTTGCAAACAGGACGCCCAGTGAACTGTGCAAGTAGCATACGATCCATCGAGTCCTGTGGAGTGGAAGCTGTTCTGAGTTGTGACTCAGACCTGGACTGCTATTTATCCTGTCTTGCTGTGGGGGGCAGTTTCTGCTGTCTAACACCTGAGAGTTGTGAAAAAACAGCACAGTTAGGCGTGTTTGCACATTTGTGTCTATGGGACACGACAATTATGGAGAATTTACATACCGTGACAACCTGGACAACCCTTGATTTGTACCAAAGGGTTACTGATATGAGTTATGAGCTTATAAGTTATATATATATAGGTTATAGAGGTGACAGAAGAGAACACATAGCAGCATTCTGCTCTCCATTGTAGTACCTGTATCACAGAGAAATCTCTGAAAGGCATGGAAGTGGAAGATTTTGATCAGGCTGTATGTGTCGTGGGCCTTGTTCCTGTTCTTCCGTTTGATCAGTGGCAGGATGTAGGTGCTCTGGTAGACACATCAGAGCTCCAGAGTCCAAGTGACCAGATGCAAAGAGGCTGCAGCATCAGCCATCAGAGAGGTCTCTGTGTACGCCAAGGCTTCTCAGTCTTGTGAGGTGCACATTACCAGCAGCACCAGCCTCCCATGTGGCTTTCTGAGTACCAAACTCAGTGCATCCTTGTCTTGGATTAGAGACAAATATCCTCGGTGGAAAGCACTCTGAACAGGTGCCTCCCCCACGGCAGAGGTTTCTGGCACCCCTCCCCCCACAACACAGAATATCTCAGCCTAAAGTGGAAAGAACTGTTTAATTAACAGACCACACAGTGGAAAGGGAAAAGGGGAAAAGGGGTCAGAAAACCTGAACAAACAGCTGATGAACTTAGTGTCCTTTTCCTCAGGCGTAGCTTCCCCTTTCCGGGGGCCCCGAAGGGGCTAGGTGAAGTTCCTCCGGTGGCTCCCTGGACGATTCTCGTCCGCTGTCCCCCGGGGCTCCTCAGGTTCTCGGATGAGAAAGCAAGTCGAAGAAAAGGGTCCAAAACGATAAAAAACAATCCCAGGGAGGGGAAAAAAAAAACCAACCCAAGCAGCAGCCACACCAGTAGCACCAGCCACCAGCAGCAGCAACTGATTGAGGAAAAAAAAAATCCAGGGTCCCTTCATTCTCATTCCCCCATAGGAGAGCTGGGGAAAGTTTCAAAACATCCCACGCTGGCGGCAGAGCTCCCAGCTGCGGGACACAGTTAAAGCTACAGGACCATATTTCTGGTCAAGCATACAAAACGATAGGGAATACAAGATATCATTATGCCACCCCAGGACAATCCTATTGGAGGAGTCAGAAGAAAAGCTTTATGACAATGGAGTAGAGCTGGCCCTGTGTGAGGCTGGTCCTGGACCAAAATTGTCTGCATCAATCAGCTCCCAGCTGGGCTTGAAACACACATGTTGCAGCAGTGTAGAGCCTGGAGACAGCTGTTGCTGTCAAATGTCTGAGTGCACAACCTTTCAGAATCTTTTCTGAGTTTTTTATCATCCTTATCATGAAGAACCATTATGGACACAGCACTGAGATCTACCTTTGCAGCAAAACTGCGAGACATGGAGATGAATGATCAGTTTCACATTGATTTTAAATGAATAATTTTAAAGTTAATTTTCATTTAGATATTAAAAAAAAATTAAAAAAATAATCATAGTCCCTCTTCCTGAACAGATTTGGTCTTTTCTTAACATATTTTTCTTTTTTTTTTTTTCTCTCACTGCATATTTTCAGTTTTGGGCTGCTTTTCACCCTGAAATCAAAGGGATGAAACTAGCATGGTATATTGAATACTTGTTCAGTATTTCAGTGCTCAAAATTTCAAGTTATTTGCATTTCAAATTATACAATCCAGAGTCTGAACATAAAAATAATTTTTATTTTCCTATATTTCTGTAGAACAATAAAGCAATATTGCCATTCTGCTCTGTGATGCTGCCTAACAAGCATGAGGATACACTAGAAACGAGAGCAATTTAATGTCTTGTAGGATATAGGGATTACAGTTTTACTTGCTTATATTATGAGTCATGATAGAGAAAAATGGTCATTTGTGTCCTGTAGACCTTGAACAACCTGACTCAAAATAAATAGATGGGTATCAAACTTTACTAGTTGATCCAGATTACCAGGTATTCCCAGTTCTCATTTGTATTGTATATCCAATTTGTCCTCTTGGATGACAGTGAAAAGTTCTACAAAACTACATAATACCAGTTCTGATTTATAAATGAAGTCAGAGGTTTTGAAAATGTTTTTGGCCGTTAAAATATCTTAAGAGAGCATTGTTGAAGACACTTTTATTTTTGGGTTATATGCAGAACAAACATGTTTGAAGAATAAGCCATAAATACACAGGCTGGTTTTGGGGGGTTTGTCTGTTGTGTCGGTTTTTGGGTTTTTTTAAAATTACTATAGTTGCTAAAGCTGAAGCTTTCTTTTTAGTAGGCTTTGATGTAATCACGTAGCTGAGGCTGTGCCCTGTCCCGCAGTGCAAATAGCAGCACGTCAAAAGCAAATGGCCTGCCAATTAATCTAAGCGGTGTTGAACACAGGGAATTTGCTGTGTTCACACAGGCAGCTGAGATACAGTTTACTTGCTGTGACATCTGGTACCTGCTATTTAAACAAAAGGACATTTTGCAAGCCTCTCGTGCTCAGAGAGGTCTGGTGGTGTAACTATTTCAGGTTCGAGACCTGAAAAATATATAACCAATACTAGAATGTCAGGTTTTTCCACATACAAAATATTCTGAATGTGGATTCTTTTCAGGTTTTAGGGACAATAAATGTAAATTTTCCATCATGAGCAACAGCAGAGTGTCACATCCTGCAGCACTTTGCACCTAACCCAAACTTCTAAATGGAGGTTAGAACACACTATGTGTAACATTGAAGAAGGTTGATGATCTCTTCTTCAAGCACCAAAGAGGTGTTGGGCAACTCTGCCTCGTAGTATATATGAAGCATTTAAATACTCTCATAGTAAGAACAGAAAAGGTGAGTGGGAATATCAAGATATAAGCCACTTTGGTTACATTATGTATCTTGAAAAAAAAGTAGAAATCCTGCATTAGTGGTATACAAACCGAGGAGGAAATGGGATAGCCTGTCATTGTCATCCATCCTGTGTGCTAAATGGGAAGGAAGTGCCATGGAAAAAAATGGAAAGCAGTTAAAGACATGCACCTAATATACTTATTGAACAGAAACACTGAAGGCAAATGGAAACCTTCATTCTGTTGTTTCCCAGCTTTTGCATGCCTGAATTTGCATTCTCATTGTATAGCACTCATTTTCATACAGAAGGTCATATAGGTTATAAATTTGAAATTATGTATAATGTTTATGAAAGTCAAAGCACTTTTGTTTATAGTATTATTACTATTACTCTCTCTTTTAAAACTTCAACAGGCGATGATTCAAGCGGCACTTGCTGTGCTTTGCCTATATGGAGCCTAGAGACTGATGAAGTAAAAAAGCATGTCTTAAGAAACACACACTTTTTGATATTAGTTTGTAGATGTTCATTGTAGTTGTTTAAAAATGTGTTACAAAGTTGGTGTTTTCTAAAACATGTCCCTTTCTGTAGGACACATCAGGAAACTCCCAGCTGAGTTAAACTGTGAAAAGACTGAGATTTCCTACAAGTAGTTTGCAGTTGTAGAAAGCAATGTTCCTTTCACAGAAAGAGAAATGAACCTTTTAACCACACCAGTGAGCAGTTATTTACGTACAGGGTGACACTGACTACTTGTCCATGTGGGGAATCCACACATCTTGTGCAAAATAGAAAAAAATAAAAAAGCTGAGGAACATGTATTCATGAAAATTATGCATGTGTAAACTACATAGTGATCATATTTGCAATATATGAACTGTCTTTATTGCTGAATACATTGATGTTGCCTTCTAAAAAAAAAGAGGTGTATTCAGACCAGACTTTCCTATTACAGCATGAGTGTCAAAAATATAGAATGGAAACTTGGTTAGATTATTTCTACGACTTCACAAAGGGATTTAAATAATTATAATTTTAAAATCTCTTTCAAATTATATTGAGAAAAGAACTTTGACATTAAGGTCTCTGTTCTGTTTTCTGCTAATCAGTATGAATTCTGAACGCAGTTTACATATTGCCCTCAGTTTAGGGAAATTATCTGCAATTCACTGAGTTAAAATCAGATTAGTACCTAACCTGGTTTCAGTCTAAAATATTTTTCAGGAATTTTAGATTTTTTAAAAAAGTCGGAGAACTAGCGTTGATGACATATGATGCTGTCACTGAGAATCAGAAAAAATTACATTGGGTTGGAAGTGACCTTTAAATGTCATCTAATGCAACCCGTCCTGGAAAGGACAGGGACATCTTCAACTATGTCGGGATACTCAGAGTGATGTCCAGTCTGGCCCTGAATGGGGCATCTGCCACCTCTCTGGGAAACCTGCTTCAGTGTTTCACCACTTTCATTGTAAAAAATGTCTTCCTCACATCTAGTCTAACTTGTCTAGTCTTGTAATTTAAAGTCATTACTTCTTATCCTGTCACAACAGTCCCTTGTAAAAAGACTGTCCCCATGTTCTTAATAGTCCCTTTAATTATTGAAAGGCCTCAAAAAACTGTCCCCAGAGACTTCTCTTCTCCAGGCTGAACAACCACAGTTCTTTCAGCCTGTCCTCATATGAGAGGTATTCTATCCCTCTGATAATTTTTGTGGCTCTCCTCTGGACTCTGTCTCACAGGTCCATGTTTTTTCCAGTGCTGGGACCCTGGAGCTGATGCAGCACTGCAGGTGGGTCTCACCAGAGCAAAGCAGAGGGAAAGAATCCCCTCCCTGGCCCTGCTGCCCACACTGCTTTGGATGCAGCCAAGGACATGTTTGGCTCTCTGAGCTGGGAGCACCTATGGCTGGGTCCTGTCCAGCCTCTCATCCAGCAGCACCTCCAAGCCCTTCTCTGCAGGATTGCTCTGGATCTGCTCATCCCGCTGCCTGTGCTGATACCGGGGATTGCCCTGACCCAGGCGCAGAACCCTGCACTTGGCCTTGTTAAACCTCATGAGATTTCCATGGGCCCACATCTCAAGCTTGTCCAGATCCCCCCAGAGAACATCCTGCTCTTCAGGTATGTCAACAACACTGCTCAGCTTGGCATCATCTGCAAATTCACTGAGGGTGCACTTGATCCCTCAGTCTATGTCACCAATGAAGATGTAAAGCAGTACTGGTTCCAATACGGACAACTGAGGGACAGCACTTGTCCCTGATGCCCTTTAGGACATTCAGTTATTGACCATTACCCTCTGGTTGGGACCATCCAACTAATCCCCCGTTCACTGAACAGTCATGCCATCAAATCCATCTCTCTCCGATTTAGAGAGAAGGATGCTGTGGGGGACTGTGTGAGGTGAGGCTGACAGGTCAGTAGTTCCCAGTGTCCTCCATTCAACCTTTTTAAAGATGGGTGCAGCATTTCTCTTTTTCCAGTCACCAGGAACTTCACCTCAGTGACTTCAAATATCATGGAGAGGGACTTGGCAACTACATCAGCCAATTGTCTCAGGATTCTGGGATGAATCTCATGAAGTCTCATGGGCTTATGTAGGTTCCTCAGCTGGTCATAAATCACTCAAAATGGGAAGAGCTTTGATCCCCCAGCCCCATCCTGCTTCGCACCTGCTCAAGAGGTGTGAGAAGAGACATTGACAGTAGAGACTGAAGCAAAAATGTTGTTGAGCACCTCAGCCTTCTCCTTGTCCATTGTCATCAGTTTGTCAGTTGTGTTTATCATGGGGGTACACCTTCTTTGATCTTCCTTTTCTGGCTGACATTCCTGTAGAAGCTGCCTTCCTGTTGTTCTTTGCATCCCTTGCCAAATTCATCTCCAGCTGCATTTTGGCTTTCCTTATCCCATCCCTGCAAAACTGAACTTCACCTCTATTCTCATCCCTGTGTCCACTGCTTCTTGCCCTTAAGTTTGACCAGCAGGCCTTGACTCAGCCGTGCTGGTCAGTTGCCTTTGATTGTTATATAAAAATTTACATTTAGTCTTTGCACAAAATTATTCAGCTGACTACTTCTCAGGAGCATTCAGGACCTGCTTTTTAATGTTTTCTTGTTATTTTTGGGAAGACAAGGACAATTCATCTCAGTCAGCATATAGACCTTGCTAGAATATATTTGTGATTTATCATATGCTTCTCTTTACTTTTTGCAGCTGTGGCAAATAATATACATATTATTGGCATTTGCAGTGTGCTGTGACATAAAGGTTTAAAATTTCCTTGCCTAGTTTTCTCTTCTTCTTAGGGTCTTATTTTTTTAAATACTTTTCATGCGTATATTCATTATGTATGTAAACTGTATCTTTTATAAGAAGAGAGGACACACACATAAGTTCTGAAATAAATCAGATTATTTTTGCAACTTAATTATATATCTTGGTTTTACAAATGTCTAGGGTTTTTCATTTGTAAAAGCTCAATTTTTATACAAGTTTTACAGTTCAATCATCTTGAAAAATTTCAAAGAATCCTCTTCTAAATTTCTTTGTTACAGGAACTAATGAATAAATAAATCCTGAGAGCCTTATTTCAATTTGCAAATAACATATTTTTATGTGGAAGATTCCCAGAGGAGGATAATATGAACATTCAATATAGGCTTTGTATTACTACAGAAACTAAAACTTTCCTTAAGGTTTATTAAATAAAAAAATAGAAAATGAACAAATTTTCATCATCTCTATGTTCCCCAGGGGTTGCATCACTAAAAAACTTTCCCCCTTAAGACAGTACCCATTAAAAATTATGTTAATGTCTATTAACTTTATAAAATATTTTATATCATTTAGGGCTGTTTAATAAAATGTATGCTATTCTACCTTTAAAAGAATAACAAGTAGTAAACTCATATCGTGTTACTGAAGAAATAATCTTATCTGGGAATTAACCTTTATCTTTCCAACCATGACTGAGGTATTTTTTCAAAATGTATATTTTTTATCTTTGATCAAATGTGACAAAATGCCTATTTGAATTAATCTGAGAACTGCATTTATTCTTTATTAAAACTATATGTAATTTAAAAATGTTTGGCAGGTGAAAATCTCAGGGTCTGTGGCATACATAATGTATTTCTTCCACTTTGGAGGCAAAGATGCAGATAAAGAAATGTCAAAGTGTGTGAGGCCATGCACAGGACTAAGTTTTATTCAATCTTCTGGTTCCACCTTGTGGGGAAATAAGGAATTGTCTGTTGCATGAAGGAATACAGTAAAATAGCACAAAAATCATGTATTTTGGATAGTTAAGTTTCCGTAGCAAAACTAGCTTCCATAATGTTTTGGGTTCTTTTTTTCCCCCTAACTCAGTTTTCTAAACTATACCCTCAGAATCTGCAGTGTTCTTAACTGGGCAGTAAAAATTACTTCGAAGACGCATTTTTCCTGTTTTAACCAGAATATCTTTCTGTCCTCTGAAGCAAATGTAGGTCTCCTAGTCATGGTACATATCAGGATTCTGTGAAAAATGGACTTCCAAGTTAAATCCAGTACAGCAATTTTTATGCATCAAGACCATCTCCTTTACAACACCTTCAACTTCAGAGATTCAGCAAAATCCCTGAATCAGCTATTCCCTATTTTTCCCCTTATTTACCAGTAGGAAAAATTTAAGAGTAAGCTGCTGCCGATTCAAGTGTTTCTATGACGTTTATGATCTCATACCTTGATTAGTACAGTCTCCTTACCAGTGACCATCTTGCTTCCGTTAATTTCCTATTCTCTTCCACATTATTTATTGGTGCCCAAAGTCACAGCTAGAGGCCAAGGTGTGTCTGGAGAAGTGAAACATGTAAACCTAGGTAATATTCTCAGATTCCTTGGGTAATATATGGACAAAACCCAACCAAACAAACAAAAACCCTAACCATTCAATTAAACCAAACAAAAAGAAGTCATCAGGAAAACAAACCAAACCAACAAAATCCAACAAAACAAAAACGTAAACCAGTATTTTTTTACTAAAACATCAGTTCCTCATTCAGCTAACTAGTTGTTAAATGTTTAAACTTTAAACTTTAAACTAATGTTTAAAGAACTTGCCTGAAATTTTGCCTGTCATCTTTCTTGTTGAAGCTGTGCCACTGTGTGGCCAGCTGTACTAAGAACTGTAAAATTAGGACAAAGGGAAAAAAAAGGATCTCTACTTCTGTAGCCTTGCTGGCAACAGGGTTGTGGAACTGAAGGGTCTTATGGTTTAATCCCTGGTTTTAATCCCGTATGGTTTTTTATGCATTCATCCACTTCATATTAAAGGCACATTTTGAAATGTATTCGTAGAGCTCTGGAAATTCTCCAGAACTCTGAGTAATACCTTTTACAGGGAATTGTCCAGATTACTGCATTACAAAATCATATTCTGGTTTTCTTGTACTCTCACTGACTTGATGGATCCTATATTTTTGGCACACTGCCCTAATGACACAACTTCAGTAGAAGGGGATGAAAGATGTTGGTTTGGAAAGCCTTATGAAGAGCAATGGGCTTAATCACGATTTTTCACATTCTGGGGAAGTGTTCCAGAAATATTTGTCAGCCCTTTGACATCTCATAAAAGAATGGTTATCATTCTTGGCTGTGACTTTGAGTAAAAATGCCTGTGACTGCTGGCCTGTGGACTGAATACTGCTGTCTATGCATGTGTCAGTTCCATTTGGACTGTGCTGAAGCTTTAAAATTACTTTTTTATGGTGAGTCTCTGAAGGTGTATGTTTCATGATGTCATATGGATTCATTTGAGGGTACTAAGCTGCTGTAAGAGTACCAGAAGACTATAAAAGGAAGGAAATCCAACAGATAGCGTCACAGCTTGCCATAGCTCGGTTTCTGGAGATGCACTGGGCAGAAATTTCTCACTCCAAAAGAGATGTGTAGTAAAACTACTATTGAAGCAATGTGGACAATAAAAGACTATCAGTGGAAGTGAATTTCAGAGCTTAAATATTTCATATGTGGGAGCACATATTCTTAGCCTCAGATCAATGCTTATTTCACTGAACTAGGCATGTGCATTACTGCATGACTGTGTTTTAATGGACAGTTCTGATAAAACTGTACTTTTGCATTTCCTAGCAACCAAAAATGAATCTTGGTGACCTTACATAGGCTATATTGTCTTGTGGGAGTGTTTTCTTGGAATTGTGTGTGAGCATTACTTTGGAAGGAGCTGTAATAAGTTGTATTATACAGTTAGTAAAACAGCCAAGCAATGTGGATAATCTAAGGCCCAATTCTCCAGGTCATTCCTTGTTTTCTTTTATTTAGACTAAAAAACATGTATCCACACTCTTTTATGAGCTGCCCAGGCTCAGAAACAATGGCTTTGTGTTCAGAAATTACTGGTCCCTGAGAAAAATGTATTCAGTAGCTTTGTATGTTTTTCAGACTTAGTAACAAACATTCATGCTGTGAGCTGCAGAGTCACTGCCTTGAGCAAGGCAACTTTGGTACTAAGACCTGAATGTGATTATTTTAGCTTATTAACCTTAGCTTCACAAAAGCCTTTGAAAAAAAGGTTTATAAAAGAAATAATATAGCAGATACATGTCTCTGTTTACATAGTTGTTATGAGATGGACTTAATCTGTGATAATTTATGCCAAATATTTAACAGCCTAAAATTGCACAAATATCGTGAAATATGACATGTTCTGCCTTTGGTACTACTATGGAAAAAAAAATTTGACAGGTCACACAAACTGTATCCCTCTTTTTCCAGTAAACAACGTGTCTTTGATGTTGTACCAGGGGATGTCTGTGTCCTTGTTTCCAGAAGTCATTTACATATCTGTTTGCTTCTACTCAGAAGCAGGTGATGTGCTATTTATCTCTGTTGATCAGCAGTATTTCTAGAGCCTTTAGAGGCAGAAAGACAGAATTTAACTGGTACTTGTTTTGACATTTTTATGCCATGAATTTGCCGTCCTTGATCAATTGTCCAGTTCAGTTCAATGTAGCATTCACGTATATAGGAAAATTCATTAGAGTTCATTTTAACACATATGGATCTATATGAACAAATTAAACAATGCTGAACCATGTTCCCTGGATCTGGAATTCATTAATTAAGATTGTTGAATTGTTGAAAAGGTGTTTGGCCGGTCATCAACTAGTTACAAGTACTTTTGTCCCATATGGTTTATCTCTACAAGTAGCACAGAATTCTTATGCTGCAAAGAACGTACTTATTCCTGGTAAATTAGGTGACTTCTTTTTGTCTAATTCTCCTGACTTGCTACCTTCATTTTGCCTAGGCTACAGCAATAAGACTTGGGGTACTATACCCAAGTATAGTGCCTGACGGTGGTATCATGAAAAGGAAGGCACCTGTGTTACTGAATGTGACCAAGCAAATAAAATGGTAAAATTAAGTGCTAAAATCTTAAGTGTTGAAAGAATAATCTTTCACAGTAACAGGTAGTGGCTGATGATCTTAAAATAAGACAGTAAATGTGAGTGGTTCTAAAACAGGTATTATGTGAGGTGAAGTCATCCTTAATTTTACTTTGCTGGGTTATGAGTAGTAGTAGAGTATTATATTTGGGTTGTGTGGCAAGGCTTTGGTAGCAGGGATGCTACAGTGGTGACTTCTGTGAGAGGATGCCAGAAGTTTCCCCATGCATAACACAGTCAATGCCAGCTGGCTCCAAGAGGGAGCCCCTGCCTGCCAAGGCCAAGCCCATCCAGTGGTGGTGGTAATGTCTCTGGGAAAATGGATTTAAGAAAGGGGAAAAAAACTGCTACACAACTTCAGCCAAAAAGAGGAGTGAAAACATGTGAAAAAAGTACTCTGCAGACACCAAGGTCAGAGAAGGAGGACGGGGAGGCTGTGCTCCAGGTGCCAGAGCTGAGATTCCCCTGCAGTCCTTGATGCAGACCATGGTGAGGCAGCTGTGCCCCTGCAGCCCATGGAGGGGGGAGCAGAGGTTCTTCCTCAGCCCATGAAAGACCCCATGCTGGAGCAGATGGATGCCTGAAAAAACCTGTGACCCGGTGGGAAGGCCTCACTGGGAAAGCTCCTGGCAGGACCTGTGTCCCATGAAGACAGTAGCCTACCTAGAACATGTATATGGGCAGGACTTGTGATCATCTGTGGGGGACCCACACTGCAGCATTTTGTTCCTGAAGGTCTCCAGTCTGTGGGTCCCTGTGGAGCAGTTCACGATGGGAAGGACTCATACTGAAGAAGTTTGTGGAGAAGTCTCCTATGGGGGAGACCCCATGCTGGATCAGGGGAATAGAATGAGGGGAAAGAGCGGCAGAGAAAAACTGTGACGAACTAAGCACAACCCCAATTGCCATCTCCTTGCGCCATTTGGGACAAGGTAGTGAAAATAGTGAGTGAACTTAAGCCTAGGAAGAAGGAAGGAGTAGAGGAAAGGGGGTTTCAATATTTGGGTTTATTTCTCAGTAACTTATTTGGATCTGATGGCTAAAAAATTAATTTCCCCAAGCTGAGTCTGTTTTGCCCATGATAGTAATTGATGAGCAATCACTACCAGCTTAAAACTCCTGAGCCTTTCATCATATTTTTCTTATCCAGTTGAGGAGGGCCGGGACAGAATGTTTCAGTGGGGCGTGGCACTCAGCCAGAGTCAACCCACTACAGTCACTTTGTTTTTCAGGGACCTAAATACATAGCAGGCAAATCATGTTGACTAAAATCAACCTTTTTTGCATCCCTGAGTAGCACTGGATTTACAGCAGTTAGTTTCTTGTATTCATGTATATTCAGGCAAAGTGTGGTAACAGAGTCAGCAAGAATGCATAAATCAAGGCTATGAGGTGATTGATTTTATTTGATTTCCTGTTCTTTTCTGGCTTTGATGGTAGGCTGACTTTGTGATTTTTAATCTGTTTATTTCATATTATTGATTGTGGTAATGGAACATTTAATATTCTAGCTTTTTTTAAACAGTGTGAACTATTTCTGTTTATGTGTGGATTTCTTTCTTAATAATCAAACTGTGACAAAATAACACTAATACGTTAATATCCAATTTCACAATGGTTTTACTGGAATTATATATCCATAATCCTGTGCTGCACACCACATCAGAAATATGTAGAGGACTGTGTTTTGTTTATTGTGTTCACACTTGGATGGGGCTTCAAGCAACGTGGTATATTTGAAGGTGTGCCTGCTCATGGCAGGGAAGTTTGAACTAGGTGACCTTTAAGATCCTTCCAACCAAAACCATTCAACAACTTGATGATGAACATGATTGAAGTATTTTCTGTTGGCTTAATTACAGGAGCTACTCTTCTCTTCTACCTGTACTCATTAGGTTTCATGTGTTATGATAGCATTCACAATCCAAAGAGTGGAAGTTCCACAATGATGTTCTCCCATATTTTCCAAAATTTCTTATTATATCATCCCAGCCATAGTCTTACCTGACAGCATGCTGCTTTCTGTATCTTAATAGCTCTCACTGCTTGTAACTTTCTACAAAGTTCCTAACAAATTTTGTTATCCTCTCAACAGAAAGTTTATGCTTTCTGAGCTAGTGTAAGATAGGAGCTCCTGCGTAGTCAAAACCCACTCATGTATGTTCTGTGCCTGCTTCCCTAGACAGTGGGATTAGATTTCCTGCGCCACAAGGGATTTTTCTGATTTTCACTGAAATTTCTTTCCACAGGGACAGTGATTTGCACTACACTGGAACTGTAAAGTTTAAAATAAGGAAAATAGTTTCCCAACAAAAGTATCATTAGCAGGTATCAGGATGAAAAACAATTATGAAATAGGTCACAGATATTAATAGGAATCTGTTTCCTTTTGTCTACGCTAATTCTCATCTTTGTAGCCCTTTTGAGGATCTAGCAATTAGTTTTTGCTTTTTTTTGCTGATGGGTATTTCAGGTACAGACATCTCTGTGCAATTCTGCGTAGACATAAACCCAGACTGAATTGCAACTGAAGTGATTGCTTCTAATTATCACCACTGTATGTCTTTCCAGTAGATAAGTCCAGAACCCAAATTCCATGGTGAACATAACGATGAACTCGCCCACTATTATACTTGCATATTATTATCATATGGGAGACCTTCCACTGTCTATGCTATAAATGCTGAATTAATGTTTTCCTATATAGATATCAGCTTGACATGAACAATCAACCTAATTTCATCTTTCAGATATCCTCTTTCAGGAGACAGATAAAAGGCAGGGCAGACAACACAGGAAAATTCTTCAGTAAAAATTTATATATTCAGTACTTTTGAAAAATGGATACTTAAAGGTGACAGAAGTTTTAGAAGATATTGTGCGTATATATATACACACACACACACACACACATATATATATAATATTGTCGAGGTTTGACTCTGGCCAAATGCCAGGTGCCTACAACGTCTGCTCTCTCTACTCTCTCCTGCCTCAGCTAGTTGGAGGAGAGGGAAAAAAACAAACACAAACACAATGGACTCATGAGTTGAGATAAGTCACTGGTGGGAGAACGCACAGAAAAATAGTGAAAGCAGACAGGAACTTAAAGTTGCAAAGTGATTTATTAACCTAACAGAGTCGGAGGATAAATCAGAGGTAAAAGTAAGCTCTTAAGACACCGTTTCTTCACTCCCCCCCCTTCCCTCTTAAGGCACCATTTCTCTGCTCACCCCCCTCCCTCCTTCCAACCAACATTTCCAGGGCAGGGGTAGGGTGTGGGGGTTTTCTTTGGTCAGTTCATTAGAGAGAAGAGTCCTCTGCTTAGCCATGGGGTCCCTCCCACGAGAGACAGTCCTCTGTGAACTTTTTTGGCGTGGGTCCAATCTCACGAGCAGCACCTGCCCGAATTTGCTGCAGCACGAGTTCTTGTCCATAGGGTGCAGACTTCCGAGCTGAGGCCAGGCTGTTTCCATCCTGAGAGCAAGGCCTCTCTCTCTCCTGCAAGGCCTTTGCAACTCTCGGTCTCTAGAACTCCCACTGGATCACAGCTTCCTGAAGGCATCCACCTGCTCCTCTGGCGTGGGCACCTCCCCACAGGCTGCATCCCTCTGGACCCCATGGGCTACAGGGGGACCACCTGCTCCCCCATGGTCTTCACCACGGCCGGCAGAAGGTTTTCAGCTCCCGCGCCTGGAGCACCTCCTCCCCCACCTTCTCCTCTGACCTATGTGCCTCCATGTTGTTTTTCCTCACATATTTTTGCCTCCTTCTCCTCCTCCTCTGGCTAAAAAGAAGTGCGTGCTCACATTGTTTTGATATCTTCTTAAATATGTTTTCACAGAGGTGTAACTAACATCTCTAATTGGCCCAGGTTTGGCCAGTAGCATGTCCATCATCTTCAGAGCCATCAGAGATTGGCTCTGCTGGACATGGTGGAAAACTTCCAGAATCTTCATACAGGACACACAGGAGCCATCTTTGTACCCCACCCTACTCACTAGCAACAGCAGGGCCAAGCGAAACCACCACAAATATTTATAAATACCATATTAGAATTATATTCTTGAAGCACAAAAAAATTAAATACTTATAAGCAGATGAGAAACAATTTTATCATTTAAAGCACATCACTTCTGATGTTGCCTAAGAAATTTCATTTTGGTAGCAGAGCCAATCTAAATGTCCAATCCATATGCCCAACTTTAAGCAGCATCCATAGATTAGAAATCCAGCTATGGCATGTTTCTCTTTTATTTATGCTTTCTGTTATGTTTCTTTCCTATCCAGATATAGCATCTGTTTCTGAATATTTTTATTTTGTTTTTCACCTGTTATCACATATACCACACAAAACACCTGTGCATCTAATGGCTTTTGAGAATAGTAATTCCTAAAATTACATGCTTCTTCACTTATATATCTCTTATTTTTAAAGAGGCCTTTCCCAAAGCCAGAGAAAATACTAGAGGATTGTAATTTTTTACTTTTTCAAATATGACTGTGTATTTTTGAGATTTAGAGGAATCAGTGAAAAAGTGATTTATTGATTTGCTAGGAATATTACAAGTTGCGTTAAGTGTTTTGCTAGGAACATGACAAATTGTATTAAGTTTCATTTACTGAACATATTTAAGTTACATACTCCTTATGTTAGGACATACTGGTTATCCATTTTAGTAAAATGCCAAAATTAACAAGACTATTCTCTATTTCCTAGTCAAAAAAGGTATATGAAATAACTGTCATACTAAATAGCTGCTTTCTACAATATTTATTTTGCAAGATTATTTGTCTTTTATATGAGTGAAAAAGATTTCCACAAGATCATATTGCTATAACATCTCTGCTTTTCAAAATATTTCAGAAGATGAAGAGGTGTTGTCTCATCACATAAAAATAAAAATAAACTTAAATAACAAGAGAAAGTAAAAAATCATAATTGTTGGACAGTTGTTAATGTGCAGTGATCAGATTTTATTGCATCTAACATATAAATTTTCTTCTTTTAATATTGCTTTGATATTGCAAACTTTATTGCATTTCATAAAACTAAGTTGAGATGCAGTGAGTAATTTTAGCATTTTTACCTAGGTACTAAATTCCTTAAGAGTTTAATACATGGCAACACACAGAGCTCACAACCCCTTCTCTCAAAGTTGCTTAATTCTGTGTATGCCTTAATCATTAATTATCTATATTTCTGCTGACATCCTTTGAATTATCAAATTTATAATTACTGCTTGGTTTTTATATTTGTATAATTAAAATATGTTTCATGTTTGTCTCCATGTGTTTATTTACAGGGACTGGCAATTCTCAGAACATGCCTGTGATGCAAAGACATCCAGAGTATGCTCTGTGCACTCTGTCCTATTCAAGTCTCTGTTATTTTGCAAAATAACCAAGTATACATTGAAGCACAAACCCATGTTGTACCATTCTCCTGTCTCTCTGACCCAATTATTATGATTTATGGAGGGGAATAGCTTTGAGTAAGATTATGGGAACAGTACCTTGAAATAGAGTGACATAATGGAGCAGCTTAGGAGATATGTCTTTAAATCCCTTCCTCAAAAGTAAGAAGATTTTAATTTGGATCTTGCAGGTGCATTTTGTGAGAAATGATTGACACAGTTAAGTGTCTTTCCCATTGAGAGCTCATGGCTGACATTAAATGATAGCTCTTATCCTACTCTTATGCAATGCATTGCTTAGCCTGCTGATTTGCATGAATCCTATTCCTAATGGTTAACTCTTACCATGAAATGTGAGCAAAGATGCAAGTCTTAACTGAGTCTTTAGATTCCAGCTGTGTCATTACACACTCAACAGAAAGAAATGAGTCTTTTCAGGCTGCGACCTTAATCCCTAAGTACACAAAATTACTGGTGATGCTTCACTTCCTTAGTTGTGCCTTTAAAATGTATAGGGAGAACCTAAGATTTTGTAGTTCTCAGCAAAGTACCAGAGACCTGGATCTTTTCATGCTTTCATTAGCAAATACTTTTGGTTGCAGCACTTATCCATGCCTTAACAAATGAACATGATGCAGAATGACTGAGTGAGGCTCTGGAGTTTCAGGTCACTTGAACTGGGAGGCATCTTGTGGCGTACTTGTAGACCAAAACCACAATTATTATTTTCACTTATCTTGATTTTTTTCAGATGAAAATCTGTGAAGCTCTTAAGGACTACCTGGAGTATCTGAAGCAGCTGGGATGATGGCATCATACCACCAAGACATTTCAAACTATGCATTTTATATACTTTGTGATAACAGAGAGGATCTAAAGACTCAACTCCTTTTAGGTAATGTTCAAAAACTTATAGTGAAGATAACCAAATATGGAGCAATATTTTCCATATTCTCCTTAGAGAGCAACCTTTGCAGTAAGTTATCAGTAAATCTCCACCCAATTTTGTTTCCATGAGCTACTAGTTACTTGACCTGAAAATGGAGTGAAAGAGAGAATCCATGTCTACATAATATGCACAATTGATCATAATTTATTTAAGGGAGTTCAACATTGTACAAATTAACTGGGAATCTAAATCATTTGACCATGTACAGTTACTGAATGAGTCAAGAAATTTCTTGAGAGTGACTGATGCCCTGATGCCAGATTTGAGCTCTAGCTGGATTATTACAAGTCTACATATATACAAGTCTATAATATCTATTACAAGTCTATTATTACAAGTCTATTTGATCAGTCTATATGAAATCAAGCACATCAAATTCCCAATCTTATGGTTCATGCAAATAAATAACTTAGAAAACACTCTGAGACACAGCATTGCTCCTCTGAGACTGCTCCTCAACACCTGAAGGCCTTTTCTTGGATGTAGCAAACAGGGATTTCTAGCTCTAGAATTCTGCATGGTAAAGGGATTAACATATTTTAAATTTTGACTGTGGGTATCTGTCTTTTTGTTTATATTAGGAAAAAAATTTAACTGAAGTATTAACAACCCTTTAGGCCTTTAGACTGTCTTCCCGTGGAAAATGGTTGTCATACATTCCACGTTGTTATCCCAGATGGTAGTATGCTACCCATGTCCAAATATTTTTCTTTTGGGATCTAAGCAACACTATACTAATATGTATAATTAAATACATGCACACATGTGCATAAAGCCTGCACAACCAGCTCTGATCAGCAATTATGCTAGAAAGAATGACAAAGTCTCTGTAAAAATGTTGTAGTCAAAAGGCTGTTGGCAGAGCCAGCTCCAGGCTCTGCAGTGATGTAGGAAGCGGTGACAGAACAGGTGGTGAATGAGAAAGGCTGAGAGGAGTTAACTGGGTCTGAAATGATGATTCTGGAGTAGAGAGAAACACTAAGAAGGAAAAGGAGAAAGTCTTTACTGCAAGAGAATTTACCTGCTACTCCAATGACAGGAGGTGATTAGAGTGAAGGATTAGAGGGAAGGATTACAACAAGGAAAAGAAGCTTCAGGCAATTTGAGTGAATGGAAGTATTTTACGCCTTTTCTGTTCTTTTGCCCTACTCTGATTGCCCTTTCATGTAACCTGTGTGTGCACAGACTATTTTAAAAAAATGAAACATCCTGACAAAAGTATTGCAAATTGCTCTCATAGTATAAAATGTTGTATAGATAAAGACCAGAGTCTGCTTCAGGCTAAACACTGAATGAAAATGGCTGCCTGAAAGGATCTTCAGGAAAATATATGTGTGATCAAACAATCTTTGTTCGAAACAGTCTACTCTACATCCAAAATGTGCATATCCAGGGACCTAGAATCATATTACATCAAATGATGTTTATTGTTGTATTAATACAAGGGGATAGAAAGAGGCTTCCAAGGAACTAAGCCCTAAGTTTGCCGTATGCTAAGGAGCAATTAAATATTAACATCTTGAATTGTACCCCCAAACATATATCAAGATAATGCAATCTTGGAAGCCCTGCAGTAATGTGCTACTTTTGACTGCTACTTCTAAGAAAGACAACAGCTGCTTTACCAGCTGTAGCTTCCTCATCTATTTCAAAGTAGCAAAAGTTGTGTGGTCATGCAGGGTGAAAGCCAGGAAAATATCAATTGCTGTGTACAACTTTATATACTGAGTAGTTACTAGAATTTGTGTCAAATTCACATAAAGGCAAATCTAAATAGGCACCAGTGGAATTTTCACGGTGCAAATTTTTCTTACCAATAGTGCCAGTGAAGGAAAATATAACCAAGATAATTTTTTTTAAACTTTTGCAGCAAAACAGCATCATTGTTACTGTGTGTCACAAACTGTTGAGACTAAAATAGCAGTGTTCTTTCTTTCTTTCTTTCTTTCCTTCCTTCCTTCCTTCCTTCCTTCTTTCCTTCTTTCTGACTCAGAAGATGACAAACTACTAGAATTTTTAAAAGGTAAGAAGTAAAACTCTAGCATAGCTTGCACTTTGAAAATCTTACAAGGAGAAAGGAAATAGGGTATTAATACTGCTTAGACAGGTTACAACACTGGAGCTTGAAAAGTCTTTACTGTCTTGACAAGAAGGCAGTTTCTCTTCTATATGAGGAGGGGACATAAACTAAAGCAGGGTTGTCTGCTTTTGGAGAAAGGTTCTAGGTTTTTACAGGACAGCATCACATCACAGAACAGGAAAGACATCTCAGCTTGAAAATGTAAGTGAAGATTTTTTGACTCTCAGTATTTTCCCACTGACTAACTCCAAGCAGTCATTGGAAGCAGTGTTCATATTATCAACTGCTTTGGGATCCATTATAAAACTTGGTGCTTTCTCACTGTACACATTCTTAACACCTACCTTAGGATTTGGGATTTAATTTGATGTGTTTAAAGAATATGTTTCACCACATATGTCACCACATATCCCTGAGTTCCTTGCTCTTAAAGACAGAGGAACAATTAATCAACAACATCTTTTTGGTACTATAAGTTCCTTGAAATATAGTAATAATCTGTCATGCAAAAACTCCAACCCAACCCAACAAAAAACCCCAAAAAATCAAACACAAAAACAAACAAAAAACCAAACAAGAGAAAAAGTGAGCCAAGTAAAAAAGCATGTGGAAAGAGGAAAATTAAAGTAGAATAAGAAAGCTGAATGCTCTGCTTGTGGCAGAAGTCAAGGTTTCCATCATACATCTGGGATAAATACCAGCACTACATAGATGTACTGGTATAAAAGAGAATATCTTACTCCTCTTTATCTGTCTTTCAAAAGGATGGAAAGGAGGACCCTGGGAACTACTGACCTGTCAGTCTCACTTCTGCAGGAAGATCATGAAATGGATCCTTCTAGAAGCTCTTCTAAGGCACATGGAGAACAAGGAGGAAATTTGGGACAACCACCATGGCTTCACCAAGGGCAAGTCCTGCAACTCTACCTTGACCAACCCAATGGCCTTCTATGACGGAGCGACTGCATCAGTGGACAAGGAAAGGGCTACAGATATCATTGATCTGGACTGCTGTAAAGCCTTTGACGTGGTTCCCCACTCCATCCTCTTTTATTGGAGAGACATGGATTCAGTGCATGGACTGTTAGGTGAATAAGGAATCGGTTGGATTGTTGCATCCAGATAGAAGTGGTCAATAGCTCAGAAATTTGCAGATGACACCAAGCTGACTGTGTGGTTGACACACTTGAAGGATGAGATGCCATCCACGGGGACCTGGACAAACTCAAGAAATGGGCCCATGGGAATCTCATGAGGCCAAGTGCAGGGTGCTACACCTGGACTTGGACAAGCCCTGGTATCAACACAGGCTGAGGGATGAACAGATCAGGAGCAGTCCTGCTGAGAAGGACTTGGGGGTGCAGGTGGATGAGAGTCTGGACATGACCCAGCCATGAGCACTCACGGCCCAGAGGGCAAAACATGTCCAGGGCTGCATCCAAATCATCGTGGGCAAAAGGGCCAGGGAGGAGATTCTGCCCCTCTACTCCTCTCCATTTTAAAGGTCCCTTCCAGTCCAAACCATTTGATGATTCTGTGCCAGTTTGAAAGTTTATCAGTACATTTTTTGTTGGGCCCTGCTCTGATGTTATGCATCTAAAATATATGGTCATCCAAAATAATTAAAGTAACCCAAGGAAAATAATAAAGATAATATTCTGGATACCAAAGGGCCACAGGTTTCTGTGCCTTCATGGAACTTTTGACCAGAGATCTAATGGCCACAGAGTCTATGTAAATAATTTTCATTAAGATAAATAAGATAAATTAAGATCATTAAGATAAATTGAGATTCTTCCTTACACCTACATATGAACGCAGCCTTGCTTTGCTTTGCTTTGCCTTGCATCTCTTTGCCACATCTCTGAAGAATGAGAGGCGAAAACATTTTCAGAATGAAAGCAACTGTGAGGTTCAAACAACACTGTTGGCCTAATATTTTTAATATAGAATAATTATCACAGAATGAGGACAGCATATGGAAAGAATAGAGTTTTGATTTTTGATTTTTTTTTCTTTTTCTTCCTTCTAAACTAATGGAAAACCTAATATCTTATTATCCTGAGTCCCTTTTAAATACAAAAATTTTAAAAGAATTCCTAATCATACTATTAATAATATGTTCCTAGACAACACAATGTTGCTGGCATGGGTGGCCAAAACCTTAAATTTTTGATGGAAAATAAATTAGAAATCTATAAAGATGTTATAAAGCTACTCTGTGTACAAGGAAGAGCGAATTTAGCATTTTGTTGTTTTCTGTTATAACAACAGGAACTCAAGAGATTTTTTTTTAGGCCGCAGCTGAAAGTAGTTATGAAACTAATATATCTGAAAGAGTTTGGGAAAAAAATTTAGCAGACAATTGTATGTGTAAAACTGGGTTATTATCAAAGGGATTGCTACTGGAATTAAGTTTCATTACCTTCTGCTATTTGAATGCTTTTTCTAAAAAAAAAACAACAAACTTCTTCACAATCACCACACTCAACCTAAATTAAATGATGATGCAGAGCACCTTATTTTTATTATCACTAAGCTTGAAATAAAATTTTCTGCCACTAGAGATCATTGTTGCTCTTTATAGAAGAGGCCAGCATTAAGCGTTTCTTTTTGTACTATCAGTCCTGTTCTTCTTGGAATGCACTTCATAATATCAAAACAGAAACACAAGCAGAAATTACTTCCAGCTCCAAATTTCTTCTGTAAAATGTAATGGCACAATAGCAGCAAATGGAGTACAACCTCCTGGCCCAACACCAACATATCATTGATGACTTAAACAAGTATAGGTTGGATTATCTAAATCTTAGCTCTTACAATAAATATCAACTATTTCCCTTCAATCACATAATTTTAAATGCAATTTAGTCCTTTCAAAAAGCTCCTTCATCACTATTTATAACTGTAATGAAACAAAATTTGGTAATATTTCTGGTTTCATTTACTTTTTTTTTAATAAAAGTATCTTTCTCTTGCTACAGTCTCTATTATAAGGTCTGTATCTGCATCATTTTTTAATGCGTTATTATTAATGATGTAGATACTTGTTCTTTTGAACATCTACATAATTTCAGTCTAGAATCTTCATACAGATTATATCAGGTGGGAATTAAATGGAAAATGTTCTCTCCTTTTTCCTCAACTTCTGTTCAAGAGAAAAAAAAGGAAATAATAGAAAGAATGTCTGCAAAAGAGGCACAGATTAAATCCTCAATCCACTAACCATTTTTTTGTTTTGAAATAGGTAAAGCCAGGACTGAATGGCACTGATATTTCTATATATTAGTACTCAAAGATCCTAGAGTAAAATGCTGAATCAAAGTTGCTTTCTTCTGCACTATTGCTAGTTGAAGTGTAGCCACCAGTAAGCATCTTTAGGTAAATGTTGTCACCATTAAACAGAAATTGGACAATATGAAATATGGCAAACTGCCTCTTCTTCCTAAAAAAAAAAGGACAAAGTAATCCTTTCTCTTTGTAAGAGATAAAACTATTTCATGTAATAAATAATATCCCCGCCATTAAAACAGAGGACTGATGATAAATTACTGGAAATAATATCTGCAAAATAATAATAATAAAAAATTCAAATGGAAATTACAAATGATAACTGATCAAAGGGGTAACTATGCATATCAACCAAACAGCTAGATCCTATAGTATATTAAAAAAATCCCAAGTGTACCATTGGCAACACTAACTATACTGACTTCTGAAGTATGAAGGATTTTTAATTTAGGACTCCCTATGGTGATATGTTGTTCATTTTAATGATTGTTGATTGCTTCAGTGATGTATTTTGAAATATGTCCCTAATCTTTTGTGATTTTTTTTGTCCTCTTGGGATGCATTTCCAATTGTTTTCATATGACACATGTACCATTTAATTGTATCATGTTTTATTTTTGAGATTTTGATGTACTCAAGCTTTTTGTAAGTGTTTTAAAAATTATTTACATCAGTTTTGAAAATCAAAATTGGAATATGGAATAAGTAGAAAATAAACTCATCACTTTTTAGGGTTGTGTACAGCCTCACTGCACCATGCTTAGGTCTGCTCTAAACTAAGTGACCTAACTGTGTTTGTGTAATACTCAAGAAGGACAAAAGGCCCTTAACAAGGTTTTGATTTCATGTCCACGACTATATGCCTAAAGCACTGAGGTGAATGCCACGAACCCAGACTTTCTTCTTGTTTTCCCCTCACTTGTTGATAATAGTTCAATGAACTTTAGAATCTTTGTTAAGCAAGGCTTTTAATTCTTCTTAGGGGAGGTCAGTAATAAGACTTATTACTGATCCAACTTACTGGTGAAATGACAGAATTCTTTCACAAGGTCATTTCAATAAATAATTTATTTCTCCCTACAGGGAAAAAAATTGAAATCCCAGAGAGACAATATGGCCTAATTTCAAGTCTCCCCCAATGTTAATACAGTGGAAGTTTTCAACCCCAGATATCAGTGGGTGTTTCTCAAACAGAAAAGTGTTAAGTCAAATTTCTGTATAAGTCAAGTCAAGGGGCTGTGCAAATCCTGAAGATTTTCTGTAAGACTAAATTTCCCCTCATCTCTCTCCCTCCATTCAAGACAGTGCAAGGAGAATCCAGTTTGAAAATTAGATGTTTCCAAATTATGATACTTCTCCATAATGAAGCAGAAATTTAAAACACTTCCATGACCCTTAGAGAAAGTGAGAAAAACAAATACATTAGGAAAAAAAAAAAAAAAAGAAAAAAGAAAGGAGCAAGTTTTGCTCTCCTACATTTTCATTTATTAGCATGTACCATGTTTAAAAATAAATATGCACAGAATGATCCAGTGAACAAAGACATAAAAGACAATGAAAAGAAGACTCAGAACTTCAAAAGAGATTAGTCTGTTACTATTAAGCTAATATTTGTATTTTCATGCCTTCAGTATGGTTTTGAAAAGACAATGGTTGCTGGATGCCAAAATGACAATTGCCATGCAGAAGTAAATATCTTTGACATTCTTTGATCCTTTCTTTCATCTCTTCTTGCCTTCCTGAGTCTTTTACCTGCAGTTAAGATTCAACAGCAAGGTCTAGTAGAATTTAAGATTCGTCTTCAATTTCACACTAAGAAGCAGTGGTTTAATTTCTTACAAATTACACTGCAAATCGACTAACGTCTGCATAATATATTTCATGGTAATAGCTCTATTCATAATAAATTAATAAAGTCCACATGCTTGCTTTATTATTTTGTCTTTGCATTGCCCATAAAAACAGTTAAAACCTACTTATTTTTCTAAATTAACATTGCAGAACTTCTGATGTTAGCTAAAAACAAAAGTATAGTGAAACACCTTTTTTCCACCATATAAACCTGCTATATACGTCCCAAATTGTTAAGATTTGTTAAGATTGTTAAGATCCCCATCTATTGTGGGGTGGCAATAAATACAAAGTAAGTACAATGTATTTTTATATGAATTTTGGTGCAAGTGATTATAATTTTAGCAGATGCTACATTGTTTGATGAAACATTTTAGATTCTGAATGAAGAGTCCTCGAAGTTCAAGAATGAAAGCAATGTCTTACATGTGCAAAATAAATCTGACTTCTCAAGTACAATAGTCACTTACTGCTATCCAGAGTGCAATGCAAGGCAGTCATCACAGAGTGCATCAACAGACAATAGATGATGATAACCCTTCTTCCTTGAGAAATAATATAAAATATTCTCATATTTTATAGAGATTGGGCCAAATCCTTCAGTCCTTAATCCAGGATTGATTTCTAAGACTTTTTTCATGGTAGCAACCCATGCCAATGAAATCCTGTTAACTCCTTCATTAAGACGAATAAAGATACCAGTTCTCAGGCAAAGGACACAAGTGGGGGTGAGTAATGAATGAGCATTTTGGCTGATAAGGAACAAAACCTTTAATATATAGCCACACTATTCACACAGGAACAAATAAAATTTATTTTATTGGACTTGAACTTTGCAGTATTTCTTGGAGAGTCTGTAAGGGTTTGTATTAATTGGAAAAGAGAACGAGACATTAACTAATGCATATTTGCAAAATAATTATTTCCTTTGAAAATAACATTAGTTTTGCTTTTTCCATCAAAATGAAAAGCTCGGACTCTTCTTGTACATATTATTCATTCTCATTTAGCAGTTCATTTGACTTCAAAATGGAAACATCAAAATATGCCGTACATGTGTTTATGAAAGTATACAGCAATTAGCCCTTGTAATTTCTATCCACATTTAATAAAAATTAGAGAGAATAAATAGAAACTGCTGTAATTTTTTGGGAGTAAGAAAAAAAGAAACTGAATGATAAATCTATGGAATATGGCAATGTTTTATTTCATGGTTTGCATTTAAATATGTAGAAATAATCTGGAAAATACTTGCCCTATTAACTCTCTGGTGTAATTTTGTTCTGTTCTGAGTCAGCACACTATTTCCTGGTTTTGAGTATAAGATATAGCAGAAAACAAGAGTACAAGACTTGTAAGAGTCTGCTATGTGTAATTTTTTGAACTATTTTTTCTTATATTTTACTACTGAGAATAAAATCCAAAGAAATAAAACTTATTTGTCTATAGGTAAAAATATTATTTGAACTAAAAATCACCCAATGGATATACTGAAGTAGTGATAGACACAATGCACATCTATGAGCAAATTTAACCATGAAACTTACATTCTGGCTGTGTTTACAAATGAGCCACTCTTCAGCAAAAGGCATATTAAAAGCTGTAGTATATGAAGCACCTCTTGTGTTAAATTACAATGACTGGTAGAAGGCAAGAGGAAGGTCGTTGCAGCTGATAAACATAGTTATGCAAATGTGTTATTGTGAGAAGGCACTGAACAGGGTTAAAAATTGTGCTAAGCAGAAGGTCAATCAGAAATTTCATGGATCTTTCCAGCCTTGAAATCTATAAAAGTGAGGAGGTGAGCAAGGAATAAAATGACAATGACAGTAAGGGGGGTATTTTTGTTTATTTTTTAAATTTAGATCTATTTGATGAAGAAAAAAATGTTGGTCTAACAGGAAAAGATGTCACCACGGATTTTTTTTAATCAGAAAAAACCGTCCTCCATTTTATTAAAATATTTGTAAATTCACAACGGCTTTAAGTTTCTCTGTACCCATCAAGCACAGGCATCTAGGAGCCTAAGACTTTTGAGGTCTAAATTCCTCAGAAGCCCCCTGATCCAGCATCACAGTGACTAGACTGATTTAATTTGTAGTGCTCAATTTACTTTATGCTTTTACTTAGGGGATTTATTCCTTAGTTTGTGAATAAATTTTCTTCCAAAGAAAACAGAAACTAGTACAAGCCATAGCTAGGATCTACTGAGTTTGTAGGGACCTTACCAGGGATTCTGTCTATTTCTAACTTTTGCTCCTGGGCAGGAGATGGTCTGTCATCCCGATGAAGACCAGAGGGAGTAAAAACCATAGTGCATATGTAAACTGATGTTTATTTAAGAACCATCCAAATTAGACAACCATTAAAATTAGAGTTTCCACTCCATTCATTTATGACACACTTGCTCAGTTGCCCCTGTATTACAGTCTCTAGGTTCAACTTCCCTTTCCACACTGGGGTTCCTGCTGGTCTGGGAAAATCAGGCATAAATTTGTGCCCCTTCACACCATGTTGCTGCTGGCAGTTAGCCACCTTGGGGGATGTCAGACAAGGTCCCTGACCATCCCCATGTCACCTTCTCCATGTATCTGTCTGACATCTGGGAGCTTCACCTGCTTCTCAGACCTTTCCTCCAGCAGTGATTTTCACTTTATTCTTTCCAGGTTTCCTCCTGTTCCCTGAAGCCACTTGTTCTTGCTCTTTTTTTTTTTCCCCTTCCTCTACTCTTCCTGAACTTCCTTCTCCAGTTTTCCCAGCCTAAATAGTTTACATGCAGAAACATAATGTCTGCTTACTTTCTCAGCTGGTGGTTCTGTCTCATGCCTCTTTAATAACTGGAGGATTCAGGAAGTGACATTTTTGCAAAGTCAAGTTCAAATAAGAAAATTACAGCTAACCTTTACCAGTCTTAACTAGCATGTAGCAGGCCTCCTGTTGAGATTTCAAAAGTTCAGAATATGACACTTATCCTCCCCTCTCCCCACAACACACACACAAAACTACCTGTTGCCTTTCAGTGTTCACAGTCTAAGCTATTATTTTTTTTCTGCATAGGAAGGAGTTGACTCCAGGTTGCATTGCAGCTGTATTACTACAATATTCTACAGTCCAAATGTGTGTCAGGAGCTTGTTTTTGCCACTGGGACAAGACCCCAGAGGTGGGACAGGTGAAGAAGTGTCATTTTGATCTCAAGCCTCTGTAGAAGGTGGATCACCATGTTTGAGTAAATGGCAATATACTGAGGTTTTCACATTTTTACACCTTTTTAATACTTCACTGTGCTGTACAATTTCTTAGCAGAGCTATCTTTCACAGTGCCCACAGAGGTTCAGCAGAATGAGGTAAAGGTTGATATTCCTTCTGACACATGTCTGTGCAGTGCCTGTTGTGAGATTTACAGCTCCAGGAGACCTGGAGCCTAGCAGGATTTAATCTGTACTGTGTGTTACAAACAAGAGAAGAAAACCACCACTCAGAATTTTCCTTCCAATCTGGTATAGCAAAAGAATGATGAGCATAAAGGGCATACAAAAGGGTATTTCACTGCCTTAGAGTGAGATGCAAGAAAATTTTATCACTAAGTGTTGCCTTGAACACAAGAGGCACAACAAAAAATGATCAAACACAGAACAGAACTGAAGTATGTAGTTAAAAGAAGGAACTCTTTTCACTTTTGGAGAGAGAATTCGTACACTAAAATATGTTCATCCTACAGCAAACAGTTTTTGAGTATAAGCCAACAATGAGAATGGTTTTGATCACTTCTGTGATTTCTCTTAGAGTACCTCTATGTGACTTTCTCCAAGATATTTTACAAACGAAATTATGCTGGTACATAAAACTGGACAAATGTCTCTCAAACTGTGTAATGAAGGCATGTCCCTGTCATTTGAATTATGTAAAAGACATACCATGCAACAATAACTTAAATTGGCTATAGGTGGCAGCAGAAGACCTAGTCTCATGAGGAAATACTCCAAATGGAACAGTGTTTTAAAGAAAGTTATTTGTACACTAAAGATGAATATTCTTTTAATAATACGTGAACATTATTTAACAGGAACTATAGAGTCAATAGAATGTGAACAATGACTCCCCCTCTCCAAAAAAAAAGCCATTGCAGCCAGAACTGGTCCTTTTCTTCAATGAAGTGAAAAGCTTGTTCAATTTGCTCAGCGTGGGAGTCTTTGTCATTTTAACCAGATGGCACAATAGATATTGATAAAAATAAAAGTCTTTTAACATAATAGTAATGTAAGACAATACCAACAAAGTGTCTTGTCTGTCAGCAACAGCCATTAAAAATGTATTAAAATGTGCATTCAGCTCTTTTATTTCCTAAAAATAAAAAAGGTTGGTAAGTGCTTACATGCAAAAAGCCTTCTCATATGGGAAAAAAGGGAAGCAGGGAGCTCAAGAAGGAGGCCACCACATCTAGGCATGGAAAACAAAAGCAAAGTAAAGGAAAAGGGTCCATAAGATGGGGGGGGGAAAAAAGCATCTCTACTAGATTTACTAGATTAAACTAGAGAGAAACACAACTCTAAACAATGCTTCTATAGGCTTCATATACGTGTGATCAAGATATAATTTAGTTTTTCTCTTTCTATTAAAATCCTTTTTTTTTCCTTCCCCCTTGTTACTTTCTAGAATTTAGATGTGTTGATCGCTAGGAGGACTTATCAGTATTTCAAGTTAATGATGCATTTGTGTAAAACTTGAGCCTTTTAACTGCATAGCAGTAAACAAAGGAGAAAAAAATCCTTCATGAAAGAATGGTCTTGCTTTCACTTACTGCTTACTGACCCTACTAAACTCTTTTGTACATAAGTAAATTATACGTGATGGATCGTCTAGTAAACAAAAAGGATAACCTTCACTGTGTGAGAATGGTGGGGAGAGAAGATGAAAGAATCCAGTATGATCCATGGTAGGATTTTCCAAGGAAACAGCTAGCAAGGAAGGGACTGCTGTTTTACAGTGCCTCACAAGGTTCAAAGCATACATACCTGTGCTAGTTTCGGCTGGGGTAAAGCTATTTTTCTGTAAGTTGTTTGGGGCTGTGTTTTGAATTTGTGCTGAAAACAGTGTGGATAATTCATAGATCTTTCAGCTATCTCTGAGCGGGGCTTACATAGAGTCAAAGTCCTTTCTGACCCTCACCCCACACCACCAGCAGAAGGCTGGGAGTGTGCATAAAGCTGGGAGGGGGCACAGCCAGGTATGTTGACTCCAGCTGACCTAAGGGATATTCCAGAATTTATGGCTTCATACTCAGCATATAAAGCTGGGGTAAGAAGGAGGAAGAAGGGACAGGGTCATTCAATGTGGTGGTGTTTTCCTTCCCAGGTGATAATCACATGTGATGGAGCCCTGCTCTCCTAGCTGAACACCTGCTTGCCCATGGGAAGTGGAGAAGGAATTTCTTGTCTTGTTTTGTTTGTGTGCACACAACTTTTGCTTTACCTCTTAAACCATCTTTATCTCAACTCATGAGTTTTCTCACTTTTACTCTCCCTGCTCTCTCCCCTATCCCACTGGTGGGAGGGTGAGCAAGTGGCTTTGTGAGGCTTTGTTGCCAGCTGGGGTTAAAGAACAGTAATATTGAAACAATTTACAGATGAGCAGGTTGTAAACTATTAGGGATAGTGCTTTCTAAACTCAGTTTGCTCAGCTATTTCTCCTCTTTCAAAAATACATAAGTCCTGTGAATCCTCAGAGCCCACTATCTAATTATACTAGGCATCTTGTATACCTTCTCATTAAAAACTAACCTCCTATTTTAATGACTTGGTTGAAATCCTTTGAAGATCAGACTGCTAGTGACTGAATGCTGTATTCTGAATACCCCTTCATGCTGCCCTCCTTCCTTTATTTCTTTCTGATCTTTGGTAATTTCTTCTCTTTTATTTTTGTTTCTTTTCTTTCTTTAAATCATTTTTAGATGCCTTACTGATTCCAAGTGAAAAATATAGATATGCTTTGTTTGAAGACCACTTCTGCACCATGACAGAATGGGACAGTCTGAGGTAAGTGTTTAGGTTGCTTTGAGCTAAGGGGAAAGAGTCTCTTATTTGTTTAGCTGAGGCAGTTGTTGAACAGATGCACGTCTGACACAGTGCAGTATTTACAGTACCATATCTTTAACAAATTGGGCTATATTCATTCCTGGGGTAATTCCAACTGACTTCATTCAAATTACACAAATGATTAATTTGGGCTCTGTATTTCAAATGATAAATTCTCCCCCAGTTTCATATTTGGAGGGTTTATTATATTTGTCATCAGTTTCTGGCTAGAGTCACAATGGTTTGGGCAATTCTTCCAAAACTTTACTTTTTCAGATCCTTTACAAGCACTTTTAATGCCCTTTTGTATGTTTTCCTCAAGGATTTTAGTCAGAGCTGATACTCACTTCAATTACAAGTATTCTCTTTCTGTACTTTGTAGGTTATTTTTTTAATCGCAGAATCATCCATGTTGTAAGAGACTTTCCAAATCATCTAGTCCAATGTCAATGTTAATGTCAAGAGATAGAAGAGTACATTCTTCATTCCACACAAAGACCTCTGGGGTTTCTTCCAAACAAGGAGCTTGAATTCCAGCCCTGAAATAAAGAATAAAATGCTGTTTCTATCAGAGGTGGAAGGAAACTTAGCATTCTTTTTTGCTTTTTGTCATCACAAATCAAAATATAGGCTTTACATGGAGATTTTCTTACAAAAACAAAGACATTGAAAATAACATTTAAATAGTGAAGAAGTATAATTAATATGCAAATTATTTCATTTCCAAAATGTGTGCACATAATAATTTTTGCATTTCTTGATAGACTTTATATGCCTTACTGTAAGCTTACACATTTATTCCAGTCAAAGTGACATGTTATATATCCAAAGAAAAGCATACATGAATCTTCTTTATTTCCACATTGTAAAGATGAAAATGTAACTTGCCAAGAAAAAAACAAAATTAAAAATTCATTACAAATTATCCTGAAAATTATATTTTGTTTATTTTGACAAGTGTAGAGAAAATTCATAAAATATTTCATCTCCATATTGAACATAATGGGAAAAAGGGACATAATGTTGATACATGGTTTTACTAACAAGTTTCAAGATGAAATATTGCCTATCATAGAAAATACACCTATTCACAAGCAAAAAAAAATCATACAAAAATTGCTAGCTTTAATAAAAGCTAGGACTTACTTATTTAATAACATTTTATATTCAAGAGATTCTCTAACATAAAGGCCTTTATTGAAAAGGTCTGATGGGCTGTGAGAGAAGTTTTATTTATTTTATAGGTGCTTGCCTTAAGCACAATTCCCTCATGCCTAGAATAAACCTGGAGTTAGAAAAGCATGAGTGGAGCTCTTATTGAAACAACTCTGCATCAAAACACAAATAACTTTCTATTAGCCATGTCACTAGGTTAAAGAATAGGTAGGCAGAATCCAAGCAATTATCAGGGAAACATTGGAACATTATTCAAAACAACCCTGACCTTAAAAACTTCTTTAAAGATCTTCTTCTGATGGCTTATGGAAGAAGCCCAACTTAAAAGACAAAAGTGTACTCTTAAAGTGCATTGTTCGTCACTGCAGCCCCTCAGTGGCACAGCTACTTGATGGCAATTACTTTTGTGATGACTGTGACCACATAATTCAACCCCCAAATGTGTTTTATTTTATCACTCTATTAGAAGAAATAGAAATATCCTCTCCTACCTAATGAAAAGTAACATGCACTACAAAGAATGTTTCAGTAGTGTATCCAACTAAATGTCCTTGTACTCCAGCTAGTGTGTGGATCAGACCACAAAAATTATGACAGAACAAACGTGTAAAGGATCTGCTTTTCATTAGTGGGAATGATGAAGCCCCTTTGCAAGCTGAACGCACTGACCGTGAGAGAGATTCTAATCTGAGGTATTCAGCATACAAAGTTTCTTAATTCAACAGCAAATGTGTTTGTGAGTTTCTGAAGCCACTTACTGAGCACTTCTCAGGTGCAAGGACTCATCCTTGTCAAATGAAGAAGTTTATATTGAAGCAAAGAAGATCTTCAATCACAGTTATTTTTACTTTCTGCAGGAAAGACAGAATACAGACAATTTATGTCATTTAAGACATAAAGTCATATTCTTTCGTACTTCAGATTTCTGTAGTGCAATACATTGAGAAAGCATAAAAATTTCAGCTGTGAAATGCACAGACAGGGCAGAAATATTTGAATAGTGTTCAGCCTGGAGAAGAGAAGGCTCTGGGGACATCTTAGAGGATCCTCCAGGGTCAAAAGGGGGCCTACAAGACAATCAGAGACAGACTTTTAACAATGGCATGTAGTGACAGAACAAGGAAGAACAGCTTTAAACTGCAAGATGGCAGGTTTAGATTAACTAGTAGGAAGAACTTTTTTTAGGGTGAGGGTAGTGAGACACTGAAACGTTGTCCACAGAAGTTGTGGATGCCTCATTCCTGCAAGTGTCCAATGCCAGGTTGGATGGGCAACTTGGTCTAGTAAAAGGTGACACTGCCCATGGCAGAGGAGTTGGAACTAAATTATCTTTAAGGTTCATCCAACCCAAACAATTCTAAGATTTTTATGACAATTCTTCTGAGATATATGCAGAGGTTTTGTTCTGTTTTGTTTTTTGTTTTGTTTTGTTCTGGGAGTTTTATTTGTTTTAATGGGTCCATGTGGGTTGGTAATTCTTTCTGCACACCCCCAGAGCTTAGTAGCCTACATGCTTTGGGACATCATTCTGAATGGCTAAACTGTCCCAGTGTGCTGCACACACTCCTGTTGCTCACTTATTTTGGAAACATCCCAATCTCTAAACTTCCTTTTAAAAAGCTTTAAAAGTAGAAATCTCTAGAGTTTTGTGTTAATGTTGTTTTGAATACCATGTACAGATGTGAAAATTTCTGTCATCCTATTTCTGTTTAAGATTATGAGTGTTCCCTTGACTACAGCTTTGCACAGGCACCTCATATAGGTAGCTAATGTGGCACACTGCTGTGACTTTGAAATCCTCCTCAGTCTTAGTAAATTTCAGAATTGAATGTTGAATGTGACTGCATTCTTTACTCCTGTGTTTATGACCTGTTAAACCACACTTAAATATCCATGATTCATATGATCCTCTTTGTCAGAAAATCCATGTCTTCTCTACACAGCCGACGAGTTGTTTTTGCTGCTTAGTATTTATAAATTTTTAACTACCTGGAAATTTTTGGCCAGTAATTATTATATTTATTTCTTGATCTTCCAAGACCAGGAAGAGAGGCTCTGCATGTACTACACTAAGAACAGACCTATATGATACTCCAGAAGGACCATCCCTTGACAATTTTGCATTTACTTTTCTTTGCATGTTTCTGTGTAATGAGACAATGAATTTGCATCATGCTTATTTTCTAATAGCTTGACACATGGAATACACTCATACTACTTAGTGTACTGTAGCAATGTTTATCTTATTAACTAAAACTCTACTTTCATAAAAATTATCAAGTTTGAACACAAATTAATTGTATGAGAATAGATGACTTCTTTACAACAAGTTGCATGAAAATATCAAAAAGTGCTTTTTTTTGATTTTTAAAAATTTATTATTGCTGATTCCTTTACCATATTTATTCTATTTGGAAAGAAATGTGTATTCTCATCTTATAATGTAGAAGATTAACTATTTCTGGTATACTGAAAGTCATGGGGAATAAAGGTTTTGTAGTAGAAATTTGGCAACTTTCTCTTAATCAGAATTAAATCTGAAATACTCAGAAAACCAAAGTGGGATAGTTATTTTGTACTGTGATACACGACAATACATATTTAAATATTCGAAAGCTTTTACTGATGATAATAGAGATAGATATGCCATAAAACTGAATAGACTATGGACTTCGATGAAATTTGAATCTGGCACTCAGTTTTGCAGCAACCAAATTCTTTACTGTTTTTTATTTATCTGTTATATCTTAACAGATGTAAAGTCAATAAATGTTCTGACTTTAACTAGCCACCAGAGTTCCTGTAAGAAATTCCTTCTTCTCAGGTTACATAAAATATAAGAAGATTCTGGAGAGATCTTGCTTGCTCATTTGTTTGCTTGCTTGGGAAAAAAAAATAAAAAAGATATTTAGAAATGGTTTCATATTGCTTTTTCCTGTGAATGCAGTGATTCCATAATACACATCAAACCCTGACAAACACAGATGTACTAGGAGGGAAAAATTTTAAATTTTGCCTCTACTTGAGAACAAAATAGAAGCACTCAAATCAAAAGAATTGTTTTCTTCCTTTGCCTCAAAGGCTGCTGGCACCAGTGAGCTGACACATCTCTGTATCACCAGTTCTGCCTTGACACAAACCAGTCAGGTTTCTGGTCTCCTTCCTGCCAGAGCTCAGAAACCTCTATGGTTTAAGAAACCATATGGAATGGTGAAAGGGCAGGGACAAACTTGTGGATGCGACAATCACAGAAGCAGTGTTTGTATGGGAGGTGGCCTACCTCCTGATGAATTTCCCTTTTCATGCACCTGTCAGGCCATACCCAGACTTGGAATAACCCTAGTATACAGAATGCTAATATATCTTTCTCCAAAGTGGAGTTTTAAAAAAAGCTGCATAAATAGTGTGATTCTAGTGATAAAGTGATATTTGCATCTCTCAATAAATAAATAAGACCACAGTCCCTTCCTCCGGCCAAGGAAACTTGAAACGCTATCAGTGTTTCTTCTGAAGAAACCAGATGGCTTTTTGCTGACTGACACGAATGAGTCCCTCCCTCAAGGTACGGACATGCTGACTCCATGGGATTTCTAATTAAATTTCAAAAAAAGGTAATCATAATTTCTCTCCCTTGTTTCAAGTCACTTTATGATTAAGTGCATAGGAAAAGTACTAATTTAAACCAAAATGTTCGCATCTAACCAATAGCTGACTCCGGAAGAAGAGTGTGAGAGCATGATCATTTAATTCTGGTACAGACTGAACTAATTTTTGTATCATCAGCATATAAAAAATAATTGAACTACAGGTATCTGCTTTTAAGGGATATCTTACACAAGCCTCCCAGAATTATTTTTAATGTTTATTTTGTATGACTTGGCTGAGTTTTAATAAGTACACAGAAGGTGAATTTTACCTACACATCTGAAATGGTGTGATTAAGCTTCCAAAGCATACATGGTGAGAACTATCTGAAATGACACAAGACATCTGAGGTGTTGTGCACGCAGCTGGCATATGAGACACAGGATCTGTGGGAAACTTGGGTGTTTCTGGTGAGGAACTGCAAGTCAGGTTAGATACCCTCAGTTATCTCACACATCACTGGATACCTCCGTTTAAGCAATTGATTGTCCTGCTAAACTTCGAGAAATATATATCTCATCCCTGTTTACTTTTATGGTGTCAGGACATTATTGGAAGTTTTTGAGAGCTTCTTATTGTTTATAACTACATTGGAAGAATATTGTCTAAATATCGGCAGTAAGGCAGCAATTAAAAATGAACTGAAAAGTAAAAAATCCAGAAGCGATATTAGAGACTGAGTCCAGACTTCAGTCAGTATTGTCAAATAACCTGACCAAAAGTTGATGTCAGTTTAGAGCAAGTGTTTGGACTACAAAATTTAGAAAACAGCCTAAAAATATGTGTCAAGTGTCACTGAAAAAATGACAGACACTTTTGCACCAGATTGTGGAAGATGACACAAGAGCTCTGTGAACAGCATAGGACTACAGAGAGTCCTTTCCAGTGATTTCAAATGTTAATTCATGTTGAAGTGTGAGCAATTGTAACAAGCCTTTTCTGTGGAAAAAAAAACCAAGAAAAAGGAAGGTGGCCTGTTGAAGAGGATATTTATCTCTCAAATGTATTTTTTGAGCAGATGAACTGTTCTTAGGAGGACACACAGCCAGACCTTTGTAAAAGAACCTAGTTTTAAGTAATTGTTGGTACACTTTAGCTGGAGTACTTATGAAGTAAGGGAATTACCTTGAGATGGGTGATGCTGTTACCTCATAAAGACAATAATTGTAAGTCATTCAGAAAACGCTTCACTCTTTATACAAAAACAAAATGAGTGCCAGATAAAGAGGAGATAAGAAACACCTTTAGTGTTAAAAAAATCTGTCATTCTGAAATTGTTGATTATTTAAATATTTTTTTGTTAAATGAGACAAAGTAAAGTAGTGAAAACTCTATTCCTAAAATGAAAGAGGGAAGAAGCGCTTTACAGGAAATAATATAACAGGAAATATGGTTTTAATTAGAGAATAAAGGAAACATGGAAACATTGAAATAGTATAGCATGTTCAAGGCCAAAAGATGCTGAAATTTTGAGAGCTTAATTGAGAAAAAATTGTAGGAATCTGGAAAAAAGAAGAGAACAGAAACAGTAGATCAGATTAAGACTGCCAATGAATATGCCTGGATAGTCAGTTCAAAATTAATTTGAAACTGGCATTAGATACAGCATTAGAAAGCCAGATAGTAATGCTGAAAGTATTTGGTAAAATTTATTAACCTCTATGTCTATGCAGTATTTGTGATAGTTCTCAGAGATGTGCTTGTTACCTGCTTCCTTATAATGCAAATATTACCAAATTCTGTGAAAAACAGTTAATCTTCAGGAGACTGAAACCCACCCCCCCAAAGCAACTTTATAGTAATTGGAATATGGCACTGCTAAGGTACATTTTTCACTTATTTTTTCTTGCAACACAAATTTTATTTTAAATTTTAAATCACTTTTAAGAAGAAATATAACAGCCTTAGAGGGTTAAAATCTTGAGGATCAAGTAGACAAAACTTTATTCAAAGTAATTGTGCAAGGTGTTGGTTTGCAAAAATGATAATCAAAAATGTTCCTGTTGGTTTGAGCTGAAACAACATTTTTCCTCTTCTGAATTCCCTTCAATGTAATATATAAAACAAATAATAACCAAATAATTAAAGTAAAAGCTTAAAATATGTAACTGTGTGAACCAAAGTCAATTTACTGATGCATTAAAAATTTGGTTTAGCTCTACTCTCAGAAAAAAAAAAGAGTATACATTGGGAACAAAATATTTACAAAAATTTCGAAGCACCAGTATACAAAAAATAGTTGAAAGTATTCAGTTTGTCCCATTTGAAAATCTCTCATGAGCATGCCAATGTATTGCATTGGTTTTCACAGAGGATAAGGGAAATGTGTGCACTGTATTTTAACCACTTTCTAACTCCGTTGTGAGCTATATCTTCTAAAAAATTAACAGACCTACACATGTATAATCAGCTGCACAAGGAGCTAAGGAAGGGCTGGTATGCAGGTCATACTCCTGTGTTACTGAAATAAAGAGGTTGGGCATTTAAGAGAAAAGGTGGTTTATAGTGATTCAGAGACAATTCTGCAGTTTTGGACTCAATAGGCATTAAGACAAATTCTGGTTCAACAGCGCAAATATGGAATTGAGACGACATAAACCAGTTTTCTAGCCTTAAACATATCATATAAGGTAAATGAAGAGTGCTTTGTGCTGACTGCACGTATGATTTAATTTGATGAAATTAACTGTCTTGTAACATATACAAGATGTGAGGTTAATTTATCACAAACACTGGCATTAAAATATCTGACTATGTCGACACATCCAAAGAAATATCCCTGTATTGACACACAGCAATGAATGATGGACTTCAACTTGCATGTCTTTTAACTGTAAACAAAGCCACTGAAATCAGAGAGAGCATTCCCATTAACTTTTGCAGGCTTTGGTTGTAGCCTAAGCATTTCTAATGTGATTGTGCACATTCGAAGGTCTTGCAAGAGCTGTCTTCCTCAGAAAGACTGAGAAAAATAATTTTAAAAATAGTCAATAATTAAGGAACATGATCCCATGGAAAAGTCTTTCAATCCCTACGGATCTCATGGTTCCACAGTGAATGTGAAAAATAGTCCATAATATTTAATACTGAATAGCTACCATATAGTAAATGCAAAGGATCTAGATAGTTCTTTAAATTAGTTCAAGTGTCACACTTGGCACATTACTTACCCATGCTTTCAAATCTGGCAGAGAATTACATAAATATCTTGTAAAAGAGGCTTTTCTAAACATTTTGGTCTCCTTTGAATGCTTTTGAATTTGAAGGTGTATATCTGTTTTGTAGCAAAAATTATTTGTTTATAAAATGTATAAACCATCCAGAAGAAAATAACTGAATTCTTGTATACTGTTCCAAGGCATGTGTCTTAACTACTAAAATAATAATAATGCCCTAAACTTCTGAGAGAATCATTTTCCCCTAGAGAGCAATAGAGCTTCATCGGAAGTGTCCTAAGTGCTCACCATGCTTCACATCTCCTTGTCCATACCTCCTGCACTGTGTGTTGCAGGGAGGCAACTCTCCTGTGCTGTTAGAAATATTGGCTTAAAATCACACAGGCCAAAAGCCTGACAGCCAAGAACAAACCACCACAGTTTACAAACTTGTCTTCATCAAACATTATGTCCAAAACCTTATTTTCCCAATACTTGCAGCTGACCAACCACAGAAATAGTTTTTTAATGCAAATATCAAAACAAAACAAACACGCAAAACCCTATGGAGATTTAACATGGAAGCATAGAATAGCTTGGGTTGGAAGGAACCTCAAAGATCATCTTGTTCCACCCTCGCTGCCATGGGCAGGGAAACTTCCACTAGACCAGAGTTACTCACAGCCCCATCCAACCTGGCTTTGAGCACTTCCAGGAATGAGGTGACCACAATTTTTTGGGGCAACCTGTTCCAGTGGCTCACAGTAAAGAATTTCTTCCTTACAACTAATCTAAATCTATTCTCTTCCAGTTTGAAGCTATTCCCACTTGTCCTATCATTACACGCCCTTGAAGATGTCCCTCTCCAGCCTGTTCTTAGCTGCTATAGGATCTCCCTGGAGCCTTCTCTTCTCCAGGCTGAACAGCCTTAACTCTCTCAGACTGTGAAAGATTGCAAATTGCTAAATAGGAAAAAATATCATTTGGAGACAGCTTGCTAGCTGTTAATATATAATTGATAAAAACACTGATCAATGAGCTAATCCAGGAAGTAATGGAGTTATTTTCCAGCAAGCAACTTTTACCCCACTCATGCAACCTTTGAAGCACAATGAGATTAAAACTCTATGAAACAATTGGTGTAGGAGAAAGACAGGATGGGATTAACTTTACTGAATTGTAGTCATCTGAATGTTAGCAGCTAGTGTAAGAGACTTAGCTACTTTAATTCTAAATAAAAGAAGAAAGACAGACCTTTCCAGAAGGTGGCTCAGTTCAGCCTGAAATAAGTCTGTAACAGGAGGAAAGACCTGACAGAGGGTCCTGAGTAATTTAGCCTATTTTTTTACACAGGAGATCAACAAACTATCCATTATTCTGCACTAACTCAAAGTATTTTTAAATCAATATGTGTCTCCATATCCAAGTCCTCTGTAGTATATTTCCTTATAGACTTATGTTATTCTTGTTTACATCAATATTTTTCCACTTTTTTATACATTCAGTTATTAAGTTTTGGTTTCGTATTACTGTTTGATTTTTGTTTCTTTCAACAATATTTAAGGTTTTGGGGTTTGAGTTTTGTTTGTTTGATTGTTTTGATAGTTCAGTTAGATTGATATTTATTTTGAGTTCAAGCATAGATTCAAAAAACCTACACTTAGTGTTTAATGTATCAGTCTACATGTAGTCTACGTGTCCAAACTTCATTTTAATTGAGAAAGATATGAGAAAGAATGTACTGGAAATAAATGTGTTTCTGAAGCTAAAGACTGAGTGTGACAACCTAGCTCTCTTATTTTGGATGGTATTACATATGTATGTTAAGACAAATAGACTGGGTTTGCTTGTTATAGGCAGACACCTACTCTGTAAGCCACTAAATTTAGATGCTGTGATGTGATGCTTTATAAAGTAACAGGATTTTATACCCGGATGTCATATTGTTCGTTCTTCTTCAAACTATTTCAGAAGAAAATACAGCAGCTAGTGGGTACTGCTGCATTTATATAGAGTAGCCTTACTCAAAATTCCTTGTAATAATAGAATTCTAAGCCTGTATTTGTTTACAGTCATAAAGTAAATAAAACACCTGGACCAAAATCCAGCCACATTAAAAAAATTGCAATATTAAGGTGACAAGAAACAGTTGACATATTTATCTTCAAATAACTTACCATTTCTCCTTTTCCAAGAGAGCAGCCTTTATGAGAATTAAAAAGCAATGAATGTTCCAAATTTTGAGCTGTTGACATAATCCCATGTTATGCTTTCCTCTGGCAAAAATGGCCTAGTTGGAAAACTATTGACAAAGTGTTAAAGAAAGGATAACAATAATATTGGAAAAATGAAGGAAAGAGAAAAATGAGAAGAGAACGACCTAAGTCTATCTCAATTTTCCATTACTGACTTTGAGAATTTAAGAGCACTTGCTCTTACCCTATAAATGACAACAAGCTACAGAGGAAGAAGACGTAAAGAGTTTTTGGCAATAGAATTTAAAAATATTAAGTAATTTATATAAACTCTATTAACGACAAAGCATGCAATTCAGTAAGTAAAAATGTGAAGTGCTCTTAGACAAAAAATTACTGCACAAATGCAAGTGAAGGTGTTACTAGGTATTACTTCAGTAGAAAAAATCTGGAACTTCTATGAATGAAAAGCTAAATGAGGCAACACGGGATTCCATGAACACATGATACCTAAGTCTGTTTGAGAATAAAACAGTTACTCATCCATGTTTACTGTCTGTGTATGTTCCTTACAAAGTCTTGTGGGTAAATGTACAGATCCCTAAGGGCTTGCAGTCTTTCCAGCATTACTTGTAGCATGAACTAGGAGAGGGAGAGTCTTATGCCTCTAGCTATCTCCTCTGCTCTTGTGGAAGGCAATAGCACCTAGAAGAAAAGAGAAATTGATTCCCCGTCACAGACACTCCAGAGTTTTTCACAGAAAGCTCAGATATGCTCTGCTGCAGGCCAGACAAGATGTGCAAACATCTTGGTGGTATATTTGGGCAGCACTGTGTTTTAGAAGTAACCAAAAGTTCAGACTGCTCTTAGGTAAAGTCTCTTAGCTATGATGAACGTTCAGCCAGTTAGATCAATTTTATGTTTCAGACAGGAGTTTGTCTCTGTAGTTAACTTTGTGATTGCGACCACATTTCTACTTATGTGGCTATTGTTACAAGAGCAAACTATTTCAGAAATTCTCAGTAATCAGTCTGTTTACATTTCTGGAAACATAAAATAAATATAAATAAAATACTAAGGTAAACAAATAAATATAAAATACTAGTACTGCACAAGTAGATATAACTCTAAACCGATTGACTTTCTGATTTATAGTTCCCTGGGACTTCATAAATTCTGAAAATTTGGTCTATTCAAACTTTTCTCACATTTAATTTTAGTATAGCTGAGCAGCTGTCATCTTGCATGGTTATTTTACAACCAGCATTTGCTGTCTACACCTATGTATGTTTAGCTGGTAAATATCTGTTATGTTTCAACTTCAGTTTTCTGCCTTTTTGTATAAGAGGACATTTTCATTATCAAAGAAACACAAAACAACAGAGTCTTGTTATGTACATCAGACGTGTGTAATTTTCCATAACCATAAATAAGAGCTTGAATAACCTTGATCTTCTATTCTGTCATATTGTTTTTAAGCTGATGTAACACCATTGACATCAATGGACTTATCCCAGTATGAAATTGGTGTAATGGAGTGGAAAATCATTGCCGAAATCTCTAAGGGGATATTCAAAGTTCCCTTTACAGTAAGCTGTGTATTAGACTGGAAGATCCATAGTTTTTATTTTCATGTTTTGATGTGTATATCAAATGATAAAAAACTCTAAAATGCTCCAAATGGGAAGTTATTCATAACTTTTCTTAATTAAGCATGAAATATTTCATTTTTCAATTGTCATTTTTACTCTATCTTTAAGTATCTATTCAATGTAACAATTACTTTTAACTTTGGAGAAAAACACGATGTGTAGCAATTTTATTTGATACTATACACTACCAAAGTCAATATAATTTGTTGAAATGTAAATGAAATTAGTTGCTTTTTCTTTTTCAACTAAATGATATATGGAAAAAGAGCTCCATTTGGGACTACCTTTTACAAAGCTACTTAACAGACAAGATCAGGGTTTCATAAGCCTGTTCATCTAAGTATTAGTCACAATTAACTTCTAAATTAATAACTGTATACAGGTCTTTGTGTTCTTCAAGTCATTTTCCTGAGAGAAGCCAGATTAAACTGTCTTGATTTTCTTTCCCTAATTACAAGATCGGCATGCAAATACCAAGTAGAAAATAAGGATATTATGCATCTATTCACTTAAATACTTGATTTCCTATGAATTTCTGTTAGAAGATGATGAAAATTTTAACCACAAACGACTTTGTTGGTCTTTTTTTAAAAGCAGAGTGACACACATGGCTTCATTTTTCTTTCACCTCTGCAAAAAGTGAATCTAGCTTTCAAAGCAAAAATGATAATTGAGCAGAATTGTATTAGTGGAAAGTGTAGATAACAATGTGGTTTTTGACCACCTTGTGAAATTTTATTACAGTTAGGAAGAGCTTTGTCAAATCAGTTGTATATAATTTATTTTATTCTTCCATTACTTCATATTGTAAAGAGGCAAGATCCTGTTTTTATGGCTATCAGTGGATAAAACATTTCCTGAGTACTTTAACTTCCTTAAGAAGGCAATTTTTTTCCTACCATTATTTTTTGTTCTGTGATCCTGCCTTCTCATGCAGAAGGTACTCAGTATAGTTTTTTTTCATTTTAATTTACAAATTTTTCATTTTGTTTCTTACGCACTGTATATTTGAACCATTGCTGAGAAAATTCTCTGTTAAACAAAAGAAATATATAGTCAAAAGAAAGGAAACTGTGCCAAAGCAGAAATCCTGTGTTATTTTCTTTTTTATACTGTCATATAGAAACATGAATCTGAATGTGTTCCACAGACAGCATTAGTGGATTTACTGATATTTTTTCACTTGACATGGGGTACTTTGCATGTCCTAAATATGGTAGGTTTAATTCCCAGTCTCCTGTGCGTTGTCATGTCATTTTCCCCTGGGAAAGGTGCTATCACATCAGAATTATCTATTCATTTTTTGTCGCACTTTTATGTTTGTTTCATGGAGGGGAGTGAGTATGTAATGGGCAAGGCAGTAGAGAGTAGTGTTAACAAGGTCCTAATTTGCTTTCTCAGCATCAGAAATGACTCTGAGGAAAAGATCCTGCTGCAGCTCAGCAGAGAATTATGGCAAATTATTTACTCTTTGCCAACCATTTACACTGATGTATCTCTGTTGATTTTGGTTTCAGATAGTTTATGGCTGATATTCAAATTGGATGTTTTCTATTCTTCCAGCTTGCTTCCAGAGAAACCCAAAGTCAGATTTCAATAGCAATTGTAGTACCCTATATAAATTGCACTGATCTGGGATCGTCCTATTCCTAATTGTCTGTGCATCTGAAAACCTCAGTAATTTCAGCTGGCATTCTGGTTGCCTAGAGATTTTGGCCTGGGTCCTAATTAACCATTTCAATTTAGGTTTTGTGTCTGATTTTGATTAAGAATACCTGGAAGAGAAAGGTTTGTTTTCTCCAGATACATTTTTTTTATTTTATCTTTGCATTCTCTGAATTTAATTCACTTCCTCATTAATCTTTATTTAATGACCATTTTCTTTTGTCAATAGTTACAGAATATCTTTATTAAATGAAAATGACATTTGTATTTGTTTCTCACTTCTTACTTTTCATCACTTGTAAGTGTAAAATCAGTCATAAAAATTTATCTATTCATAATTCTTCAAATAAAGTCATCTATGAGTTTTCAGCTACATGTTTATGAAAAGACAGAACTACTGTCAACTATTTCTTGAAAAAATAGGTGGGATGAAGATCTTGAAGTGATTCTTGAATATGTGTGTCTAGCTCTCAGACATTAGTGTTTATTTACTCTATAACAAGATTCTTTATTTATCTGTTGGTTTCAATTTGTTTTGATCAATATGACAAAACTCTCCTCGACAATGTTCTATTGTTTGGTTTGTGTTTTGAATGGTTCCAGCAGCAAAGAGCACTAAAAGAATGTCTCCTTTCTGAATGAATTGTAGTCTTGCATGTGCCAGCCCAGTCCTGCATACCTTTGAGACAAATACACAGCCCCTTCTCATTTGGGCTGTGCTGAAGTCACAACTTTTATCACCCAATTTCTTCTCACTACCCACTAGCTGGCAGTCACTCTGCAGCTTTTCAGTAACTCACTTTGTTCATGTGAGTGTTCCCGGGCATAGTGTGGGTAAAATAACTTGCACTGGTGCAAATTTCTGAATTACACAGTTCAGCCTGCCACAGAACAGAGAACGCTCTCACACAGCTTGTGTGGAAACACCTCGAGCCAGGGACTGCTGATGTGCAACTGCGGATGCGATGATTCTTCCACAATTCTACCCAGTTTCACACTGGTGAAGGCTCATTTTGATATCAGTAATCTTTCTGAGTTAGTCTAACCTTAATTAGGAAAATTCTGGAATTCCCCATCAGGTGTATTGCACTGTACACAGACTAATTGATTTCAGCTGGACTATTTATAAACACAGACATCTACTTATGCAGTTGAGCAAAGAGCTGGCACAACTGAGCTTTAACAGATGTCCAAGTTTAAAGATGCTGGGCTTCGTTTTTGCCTTGCACTGGAATGGCATCAAAATAAAAACAGACTGGAAATAAATCCAACCTCAGAGGATATATAGCAAAATGTTCTTATTTTTACTTTGCTGTGATTCTGATCATTGAGTTTCTTTTCATAGAATGTTTGAGACTGTTTTAGAGATTATGAATATCAAGTTGTAAGTAAAGTGCTTATTACAAAAAAGAAATATTGCTAACTTATGAGGCTGTCATTAACTGATTATAAATGAATAATTTTCTAAAGGAGCTGATTTAATAATGTATTTTTAGAGGGTTCTGTGATATTAAAAAATGTATCGTAAGGAGAAAAACCTAATAACTGACAGAGGTCACAGTTACATAAAGAAGAATTGAAAAATGGAAGAAAATAAGAATGAAAGAGCCACATGCAATTGTGGAGGAGACAGATACATCAGTGCGAAGTTGTCACAGTTCAGCTCAGGATCAAGCTGGCTGCAGGAATCATCATAAATATCTGACATGTTGAGGTTAAAGAAAGTATCTGAGCATTACAACGGCTTGATAGTAGAACTAGGTTTGAGTAAACAGATTTGCTAAACACTTAAAACTCCTGGGCTTTTTCAGTTAATTGACAATTATTAAGAGTTTACTTTTTTGTTTTTGTTTTCTAATTTACTCTAGAGAGGATAAGGCTTTAAAAGGATTTCATTCTTGATTTAATTTTATTAGTGGAATTTGGAAAGGATGGCTAATTTTAAGGAGGAGTTTGATTCAATATTGCTATTTAATATCATAATACATCAGTGAACATTTAAAGATCAAAATTCTCCTGGCAGATTTCAAGTTATCAAATTTTGCTTACAGAAATTCTTAATCTAGAAATCTAAGAATGCTTTTTGTAGTATGACAGTCATGTGAAAATACAGTAAAAAATGAATAAAGCAATTGAAAATATTTCCTCTGCAAATGTAAGATAGTGTCATGTCAGCACTAGATTCCAGCTAATGCACATTACAGCTCTGAAATTTGAAGTTCTCACAATGGGAAGAAATGCATCAACTTACATATTTAAAGGGATTTTCTTATTGTTTCTGCTGATCTGGGAACTCAAAAAAATATTGTTTAAGGTTATAAATGTCTTTATTAAAATTACGATTTCTGTCTAATTTATTTTAACAAGAATTGTAATGTATTCTGCCCTTTGATCTCTTAGCTTGAAATGCTGCCTGTTGTTCCATTATTCCACCATCCATTTGCAGATAACAATACATCAGAACCTTTTTCTTGCTGCTGAAACAATGCCCTTTATTTGAGAAAGGACATTGTTTTGACAGATAAAGTAGGCATTTGATAAATTGGAACAGGTTCTGAATTATTTTGAGGGGAATGTGTGCTACATCTGTCTGCTGATTTTCCACTGAAGCAGTGCTTAACTTTCTTGTCTGTTTGTGATTTATTGAGCTGCAGAAAAGGTTAGGAAAATTTCATGGCTCTTCTCTTACAATTTGTAAGTGAATCAAAAAGCATTTGTTACTGTTTATGATGCTCAAAAGACAGAATTACCCCAAAACATTTATACACAACAAAGACTGTAGTGACAACAACAACAAAGGTAAACAAAATAATGATCTTCTAAATTATTAATAATACAAATACAACACTGAAAAGAAATTCAGCTGTTGGAATGCATGGAATGTTAATAAAGAATTTGGGCATCTATTCAATCACACTTTTAGAGGAGATAATTACAGGGAATCTTATTACATATGTTTCCAAAATATTTCTATAGTTTATTAATATTTATCAAGAACTTCTCACAAGCTAATGTAAGAGGCTGGCCACAATAAAGTCAAAACCTCTGTATTACTCAGCATTCAGATTTGAATTTAATTGCTGGAACAGGGATTATTTTCTGTTATTTGAGACATCTTATGGGATCCTATCTAATCTGTAAATGGAAAGGCTGTTACGTATGGTTGTCTTCAATAACCTACAGCTTTTCAAATACCCTGCCTTTTTTTAGGTAACCAAATAAGGAAGAAATCCATCTTCAAACAGTTGATCCTAAAATTCAGTTGCTTCAATGTAAGTGTTTGCCTATGAGCCAAGTTTATAAATTCTCATTATAGGTAATGGAGAGTTTATTAATATGTCCAGCGTAATTTTGTGACTGCTGTAAGCCAGAGAGGTCCAAGAGTTGCATACTGTCATTTGAACATTGCTGTCTAGTGCCATTCGAAGCTTTTTAGGATTTCAGATATATCTGTATTAAAAAAGGGGAGAAAAAAAAAAGGAGGGAAATTCACTGTTTTGAACCAACAGTCAGCAGTCTCAGGCCAGGTGGAATCATGTAGGATATTTCAAACAACACTGTACACTTGCCCTGTCAGCCCTGTGCACATGACTTCGACAGCTCCGTGGTTTGTAGATGGCATGAGATGCCTCTGTAGAGTGTGGAGCTGAATGAAATACCATTAATTGCTCTGAAAAAAGCATCAAAGTGAGTGTCAGTTGACCAAACATATATTCAGTAACATCTGAGATACCCATTATCCTGTCTGACATCCAGATTCTGCTTCATTTCCCATAGGTCCTTTTTCATCTCTACACTTCTTATATAAATTTCTTAAGGGCACTAGATGCCTAGGTGGGCAGCCAAATTCAACTCTTGTGGAGGAAAAAGTATCCCTACTCAGAGACAACTCATTCCACATAGTTAAGTATATTTTTGTTTGGGATTGGTACATCTTTGGAGTACAGACAAAGCCTACCTCCTGATTATCTACCCTACTGATGACTGAAGATGGAGGAAAGTACTAAATTTATGGTTTAATTTGTGTGAAAGTAATGTTGATGATTTCTATTGCTCTGCTCTTTTTATTTCAGTCTTCTTATATTACAACTACATCATAATGAATAATAGACATATACAAAAATATAGAACAGTGGATGAAATGTCTCTGAAAACTATCCCCTCCATTCACTGAAGCACAGCTACTGCATATGGACTTCCATGTGACATTTAATACTCAAAAGTTAAACTTGCTTGGCTAGCTGCTTCTATCAACTTCTTGTTGATGTAACTCTCATGATGCATAAACTTAAAAATTCTTCATTTGTATCTTAAACAGGGAAAACATATGTGGAATTGTATCACTGGTGGATGTAAATTCAGTAGTTATTATCCATCTGAGATTTAGTTTTGCTACCAGTTTGTTTTCCTGTTTGAGAATGATTGTGAACAACTGTGATTGTTGGCAAAGTGATGTGATGCACCTCACAGGTTTAAGATACACAGTTACATTATAAATGCCTTATCTTCTTTTCATTTCCTGTTACTTATTTATTGTTTAACATTTAAAAAAAAAGTGTATTCATTAGCTCCCAATCATGATAGCTGTTATGGAACAGATAAGATACATTGGCAAACCCTATTCCATAGAAACAGAAAAGTATTTCTAAAGTTTCATGACATCCAGCTGACACCAAGCAACCAAATGGTCAATAATAAGGTGCAATGCCATTTAATCTCCTGCAATTTAAAAAAAAAAAAATTACAATTCTATAATTCAAAATTACCCATTGTATTTTTCCCTTTTCTTTTCTCTTTTTGAATGAGGCTACCCAATGACAATTGCTTTATAATGCATTGGCCAATTCTTGTTGTATGAGAATGAGTTGTGTTGACACTGACAAAAAAGGAAATAAAGAATACGTGAAGCAGGGAAAATAAATACAAATATTGTTACCCATGAGAGAAATGTATAAAGAAGATTCTTCTTTTTAAATTAGAGGAGAGGAATAATTTGATATTAATCACGGTAAAAGAAGTAATAGAAATGAACAGCAGCAAAGGACTTTTTCTAACATGACAAGTTTTTGGTAGCAGGAGGGCTGCAGTGGCTTCTGTGAGATCAGAAGCTGCACCCATCTCAGAGCCCGTTTGAGTTGACTCTGAGGTGATCCCACCACTGCCCAGAACTGAGCTGTTCTGCAATGCTGCTGGGTCCTCCATGATATCATATTGATGAAAGGATAAAAAATACACAGCAGCTGTGAGTGAGAGAAGTAAGAAAATGTGAGAGAAACAGCCCTGTGGGCACCAAAGTGAGAGAAGAAAGAAGGGAGAAGGTGCTCCCGGCACTGGATCGGTTTCTCCTGCAGCTCATGGAAGACCATCCCAGAGCAAGTGTCCCCACTACAGCCGATATAAGACCCCACTCTTGCTCTCTGGCAAGCCAGGAAATCTGCTGCCAGCCAATTTTACCCACCACAGACTTTCAAATCAAAAGGAAAGTTCTTTGAATAATCGTTCAAACAGGTTGTCAATGTTTTTCTGCACGTGTAGGTACAATTCTCAAGAGAAGCATTTACTGTGTGTTCTGAAACACAGAACGATAAATTAGAGAATAAAGCCCCAGCAAACTGTATTGCACTCCAGGAATATATTAACATCAAATACTTACAATACATACAGTAATATGTTGTGTATGAATTTGTTTGAAGTATATTCTGGGTGGTAGACTTACAATTGATATAATCCAGGTACAACAATAATAATTCCAACCTGTCAAAACTATTCGTGACATTGGTGTCCTTTGCTCTGTGAGGAGGCATTGAGCAACAGTGGTGAGAAAAAAACCCCCCAAAAACTAAAAACCTAGGCAAAGACATTAACAACAACAAAAACACCACAAAAAAGAAAGAAACCCTACTTTACTTCCGTTCTTCAGCTATTCTAATTCACAGTCTCTTACACCAATATAGGGAAAGAAGCATAATAGTAAAATTAAGTTGGAAAATACGCAGGCTGCTACTCTAGAGCTGTGGATGGCTATTGCACAGGCACCTTCTTCTGCTGTGTGCAGGTTGTACTGATGCCTGTTCAGACTGCCTGCTCACATTGCTCTGCATTGCCCTGCTCAACATGTACTGAAATAGCGAAGGTCAAATCTTGTTTTTTCTTTCAGTGACCTCTGTGTTTAATCTACAACCAAGTGGTATTGAGGTGACTTATTTATTGTTTAAAATCCTTATGCCTCCTTGTGTTTTAGCAAACATCCTGGGAAGGCTGCTCAATGAATAATAAAGGACTTGTGTTCAAAGGCAGGGGGATATTCACAAGGAAGCAAGTGGCTGTAGTGCTGGAAATGTGGTGTTATGGCTAGGGCTGGAATGGCATTTTCATTCAAAGCAGCATTTTTCAAATGCTTTTCATTTCACTACCTGTCAGGAGGATATTTCTCATGCTTGTTCTTCCCCCTCAGCACAGTGTTTTGGAAAGACTGGTAAAATTCTATTGCGCTGTATCTGAGAATTTAATATTGAAAATGTATTTTCACTACCTAGGGAATTATTCAGAGTCCTCTCACATTCTCAGATAGTTCAGTATGTTTTATTTAGAATACAGTAAGGAGTTATTCTACTAAACCAGTCAGCTTTTAATGAGGTTGATATTAAGAGAAATATGCACAGTAACCTAGACTAAGATTTTTAAGGGTATAGAGCAACTTCCCATGCTTTATTTCCTGACTTTTATTTTTGAAAATACATGTTTTTATTTAAAAAAAAAAGAAAAAAAGGTATCTCACCTCCTTGAATGAAACTGTGCAATTTATATAGGAGAAAGAACATCTAACATAGCATCAACTAGGGATGAAAATTTGAAAATGGACCACATTTTAAAGATTCATCAAACTTTTTATAGCTCAAGTCATGGTAATGAAATGTGCCCTTCCATATTCAACTTCTTTATTAATGGAGTGTTAATACTTTCTCAATTTTGACATATTTTGCTGGTTTGGCTTTTTAGTTGGGTTTTTTGGGGTTTTTTTTGGTTGTTCGGGTTTTTTTTGTTTTGTTTTGTTTTGGTTGTTGTTTGGTTGGTTGGTTTGTTTGTTTGTTCAGTTGGTTGGTTGAGTTTTTAAAATTTTTTGGGGGGGGAGGGGATGTTGGTTTATAGTTGTTTTGTTTTTTTTTATTTCTCAATTTGCTTTCTAACCCAGAGAAGGGTTAGACATATGAGCAGTGCAGACCTGTGGGGAACAGTAGCCATCTATCCCTAGTAGCTGCAAGTAGATTTTCTCCTAAACCAGACTTCATGTCAGAAAAAAAAAATTGTGGCATGTTGAGATTGGACATTTGAATCTGTCTCCACCAGACTTCATATCAGAAAAAAAAAATTGCAGCATGTTGAGATTTGACATTTGAATCTGTCTCCAGCCCCTAGCTGCCTATCCCACTTGTGGAAGATGCCACCACAGGAACAGGAAGAGCTAAATTGATCCTCAACATTTTTTGGACTTATAGACAGTCTCATTAAGGTACGCTAATGCTGAATTCAAGTTTCTTTAACAGGTTAGCCCTGATTAAGAAATAGGTTTTCATTCATCTGCCCTTGCCATAGGGACAGCAGCCTCTGGTAACAGGCTGGGGCAGATGCATGAGATGAAAAATGCATTAGTTTAATCCACGGCCAAATATGTGTCAATGCTGTTAATGTAAATTGGCACAACTCCATTCAGGTCACCAGCAGAGGGTCTGAGTATGCAGATTTTACAAAAATAATAAAAAAAAAACCCCACAACCAGTAAAAAAATCTCAAAAAACCAGAAAACAAATACCAGAAAAAGACAAAAAAACCAAACCAAGCAAAAAAAAAAACCACCAGGACTATTTTGTGCCATCTATAAGCTTAAAGCTATTTGAAAACAGATCACTCCACTATAGTCAGTGATGCTGAAAGAAAAAAAAAAGTTCAAGAGCTATCTGATTTATTGAATCTTTTTTGTTGTTATTATTTTCACCACTGTGTAAGCTGTCATCTGATAAAAATCTATTGTCTATTTGTCTATTACAGGAAAAAATATTTCTCTTGCAAACTGTTACCATCAGACACTGTGGAAAACTCTTGAGACATTAACAGCTCAAAAGAAAATAATTTAAAATCGTCTCACTAAACTGATAGTGAAGTTATGATTGTGATTATAAGTTGCTGATAATAATTAGGTTTTCAGCACTTATCTCATAGTTACTTTAAACCAGATAATCATTCAGTAAAGAAAGATTTGGATTCAGTCATATATCTCTGCAACATTATCTTTGCTTTCTTTTTCTAGACTTTATCTTTGTTCAAAACAACTTTCATATGCACACAAAAATAAAAGGTAGTGCTGCATGGCAATAGAAAGCTCAAGGCTAACCAAAGGGATACTGAAATACTCTTACCAAAACTTTATTGCTTAATGGTAAATGCATTTTCAGGGAAAATGCAATGAGAGTAAAGGAAAGAGAACAAAATGACAGTGTAAGGATACAAGGTGAATAATCCAAGTCTTTCAAAGAAAAATATTCAGTCTGTTATTTGGGAGAGATGTATTTACATTAAATAAATGTGTGTATATATATACATATATATATATATATATATACACAAATGAAAATCTGGACTTTATATTGATGTCATAAGATTGATAAATCAGGACAGTTTGAAACTTTAAACTTTACTAGATTAATTAATCAATAACACCTTTGTTACTGGTTATTCTTTGTATCTTATTAACCATCACCATTATCAACACAAAACATTTATTCTTTAAGACTTCCTAAATTAGGTCTCAGTATAGAGTACTTTTTAGCTGATAATGTTTACATTTATTTAACACTTATGACATTTCACTGAGCTGAAGTTAATGAGCCATCAGAGCTCTTTAAGTCAAGTTGCAGCTGAAGTTGTCTTCCATTTTTTTCTTCTCATTTTCTTCACTGGTGTACAGTGTTTTATTCAAATGTTCCTGCTCCCCTCAAAAACAAGAGGGTCTCTTCTGCTCCCATTGCTGACTATATTGGCTTTTGGGCTGTTTGGCAGGGTATTCTGCCTATTTATAATCCTTTAGTATTATCTTGCCCTTTGTCTACCAGAATTTTTTTGCTTAGATCTTTATTGCATCAAGATCACGTGGATTATATACTGCTGTAAAATGCTTATATTTTGTATAATCTCTAATGGTTAAACAATATTTTATGGTTATACATTTTAATTAGTTGCACTATGTTTGATTTTTTATGCTTTTATTTGGCTTCAAGTAAAAAAAAAATATATATATATTTATAATTCATAGCTGTCTCAGGGTTCTGTTAAGTTGTGTAAAGGATAATAAATGGCTTCAAAGTCATAACCAGAGCATTTTATTTCAGACTTCTACAATGGAACATGAAAACATGGTCTCCTGATGTGACTGTTCACTGTCTTGTTCTTTCAAGTGGAGTCACTCTGCATGTGTGACAGGAGAAACTCAATATGCATTCTGCAAATGAATCAATAAAAATGGTTTCTAAATCTTTTTCTTTCTTCCTGCTCAGAAATAATCCAAATATTTTGAACTATGGATACATGCTTTTCCACTACTCAAGAGGCTGCAGTCAATGTACTTCAGAAATGTTTCCCGAGTGTATTGGTCTTAAGATTTGCCAATAATTCAGGGATTTTTTTCTCTCTTTTAAGCATTTTCTAACCTCTCTTAAAAGTCTTGGGATTTGTTACTGAGGTTTTCTGTTATTAGTTTTGATCAAGGTGTCATTTTTACAGGCATTTGATTGGGATTTTAAGAGTATTCTTGTAGCCAGGTGTAGAAGAGAACCCCGAAACGCTGAAAAACTTCTGTGTCCATGCACCATGCTGAGTTTAAGAGTTTAACCTGTAAGCTTCACCAGACAAATTAAAAGCCAATATATTTTCTTTGGGAAGGGGAAAAAAAAAAGAGGCAGGTGCCTTAACAATGTTGCAGAAAGCTGTGGATTGCCTGAGGATTGTAATAGGAATATGACGACTGGACACCCAGCAGTAGACCAAGGTATATCTGAATCAGAGTCTCACTTTGATTAAGAAGGCTTTAGGAAGATAATTCTGTGAAACTGGATTCATAAACATGTGTTCCTGTCTGCAACTAGACATGGCACTTTATTTTTTGAGCACCAATTATACCTTCTCTGTGCAATAACTGATGCTACAGCTCCTCTTGCAAAATAGCTTACCTATTTCCTAGTAAGATTCCTGCCTTCTGCTTATTCTTATCCTGAAAAGACCAAACTTGCCACATCCTTTGAAAACCTTGAGCAATAAACTGAATTAATTGGGAGTACTGTATAACCCAGCTATTAAGCCGACACTACTATTCAGCCAGGAGCATGTGTTATGTATATCAAATATTGTCATGGACATAAAAGTACTATGTAACTATAACTCTTAAAGGTATCCTGGCCATCAATTTATCTAGGGATGTTGATCTTACTTTCCAGAACTATTAATTTATTTAATTTCTGAGAGGAGAATTAAATAAATTCCGTGAGCTGAAAGCAATTCTCAGAGTGGTAAAGTCAATTCTGGGTAAGCATTTGGGAAAAAAGAGAAAGGATCATTACCTGTAAACTACAAACTCATCTCCTCCTTCACTGTGTGACCTTATTCTAATTCAGTTCTTTTGGTTTTTTTAACTCCTCCAGTGAAACTGATTTTTGCACTTGAACATAAGATAGAAACCAAATTCTCTGTCAGATTAGGAAATAAAATTGAGTTCTCACTTCCTGGGTGAGGGCTGTAATTATTGCAGGCAATGGTGCTTACTTTTTCAAATTTTGTATATTCTGGAATTCAATTACTCTCATTAATTGACTCACTGTCAGTCACGATGTTACTGTAATCACAATGATGATACAGTGGTTCTAGAGGGAGTTGGTATGTTTCACTTAAGTAGTACAGATGGAAGAAATAAAAGATATTTTACAACCCTTCCTTATTCTTCAACAGAAGTAGCAAACTTCAAAGCTAAATCCAAACTGGGAACTTGTCTGAGTTTAATTAGATTTACACTGGCTAGACCAAATACAAAGAAAGGGTCCCTCTCCTGTGCAGTAGAGATGATGGTAGCATAGAGCAAGGCATCAACAAGATGAGGTTCCAATCTTTTAGACTATAAAGAAATTAATTTGTTTATAGTCACTAAGATAATGACAATTTTCATCCAATGTCTCTGATTTTGATAGCTATAGCAGTAGATTTTTTGGGTCAGTGAGATGAAAATGTGGGACAGTGTCTTCCTGGTTGTGATATGAGTTTTCTGCACTTGAAATGAACCACACTTTTAATACATCAACAAAAATATAGCAGATACTCTACCAACAAAAGAAAACAAACCAAAAAACAAACAAAAACCTACGAAAATAAAAAACACTAAAAAGAGAGGAAGAGAAGAGAAGAGAAGAGAAGAGAAGAGAAGAGAAGAGAAGAGAAGAGAAGAGAAGAGAAGAGAAGAGAAGAGAAGAGAAGAGAAGAGAAGAGAAGAGAAGATTTAAAACTGGTCATACAATGACTATTATCGTGCTTTAAATTGTCTTAATATTAAAGTTTTTCAGTTATCTCTAGTTTATTTAAGGTCTGTTTTTCACTATATTAACTTTCATTCTCAAGGCTATATATCACTCTTTAAAGTTTTGCATATGTTTCTAACCTTTTCTAGGTCACTTTGCTTTGTATCATTTCTCAATGGTGTTTGCAACAACTTCCAATTTGGTATCATCTGCAGATTTAATTAATGTGCTGTTTACCTCATCTTCCAGATAAATTACAGATACATATTCTCAGTTCAACAGTCAAACACCATCTGCAGCTTCTCTCTATCTCTCAGGCACACCCTGCAACTTGCCCTCCTACACATGTACATATTCCAGTCCATCTGGATATCTTTATACAAAACTCATACTCATGAATTGGGAAAACCCTATCAGTTCCATTCTGTTCATGCAAAGATGATACCACTGCAGGTGTGCATTATTAAAGTTTTTCAGGAAATCTGCTAATTAGAGATTCTTTTCCATGATACCTAGACAATAGCTGAGATGACAGTGTGTTAACATTTAAGGGAATATTTTCCAAAGCAGCTTTTAAACTTTGTATATTAACTGGAATTTAAAGCACACCAGATTTTGATTAGTCAGGTCTTAGTTTTCAATGTCCAAAACACCAAATATTATTGGGGGGTGTCTTACTGTGGACACTGGAAAACTGAACAGCTGAAGTGCACATGGAATCCTGAACAGGCAGCCTTGGAGGTCAGGGTAGTTCTGAATATACAGCCTACACAAAACATTTAGTTATGTAGTATCACTGGGATATATATTCTGACAGATCCACACTGCCTTTATAATATTTAGACAGAACTGGCAATGTCAAGGCATTATTCATTTCTGTACTTGTAAATGGCTGTTTTATAATGGGATGAATTGCCCTCAAAAATGCTCCAGTCGTTTATTTAGATACAGACATTACAGATAGTCCAGTCTACACTCCAGGCTTTTGAGAAGACCATATAAAAATGTTGCATATAAGAGGATTATTTGCATATATATTATAATGGGAAGCATTTCTTAACTTCCTTCTCTAAATCAATAGTCTTAATAAATGGGAATAGAAGGGAAGATCCAGCAAGATCATAAAAATTGTGACTATTTGTCACACTTCATATGTAATTATTGAGCATTCATTTTTATTAAGAATTTATTCTGGAAGAAATGTTAAGCCCTATGTGTAGGACTTTGATGTGGCCTATTGCATTGCGTGTGCCTTGCATTTGACAACTTCTCACTCATTTCTCTCACAATGGTTAGGTATTTTATCTTGCTGTTAATTTCTCAGTGTTTTTCAATAGCAGTGTAATAAAATTTCACCTGTTCCATGTTTATACTACCACAGGAAAACGAGGCAGTGGCATTTGACAAAAACTGTGAATAATTTGGGTAGAACATCTTTTGGTTTTCAGGAGTTCATGTATTCCAGGGGAAGAACAAACTTTTGTCTGGCAATATATCTATTTTTTTTTTTTTTTTGGCATAGAAATAACAGATTGTAGTATGTAGCTCTTTACTATTGAGGAAAAAATGCTAAATTTAAATTTTCTATAGTGACAAAGAGTAACAATATGTTAGCAACCAGACAAACTGGGGGCATCTGTGGGAAGGGTGGTGATATAACACAGCTGACCTTAATGCCCCATATCTAGTAAGAGTTTCAAGCTATCATTTAGAAAGGATGTGTATTGTATGCATTTGAAATAAAGTGTTGAAATACAGTTTTAATGATAGTAACCACAAAAACACTTAGCATGTTCACTCAAACACAAATATTTAATCCTCTGAATTCTTTAAATCTCTGTTCTCCTTTGGGAATGAAATAACTGCAGGGCTCAATTTGTAGTCGTAGCTTAATGATTAAAGATGAAAAATTCTTTGCCTATGCATCTGATTTTTATATGCCTTGTTTTACTACAAATCCTATTAAAATGAACTCTGTTTTTTTGTTGCTGGGAGTAATTGGATCCAATACTTCACAACCACAAAAAAAAAAAGTTAGCTCCTGTTTTGAAGGCTGGTTGCTGTAAGGGAATTGACAGTAGGGAGCAAAAAAAAAAGATTAAAAAAAAAAAGGAAAAGTAGGACTCCATTATGTAAAGGCATGCAAGCAAAAAGAAACTTGTCATCTGGGTTCAAGTCTCTGTTATCTGAGAATATTCAATCTCTAAATGAATTAACTTGATTATAATAAAAATAGAACTATAACTTCGTTATTTATTCTAGGCATTTCTTCTAGGATTGCCCACCTAGGATGATATACAAGTCCTCTAAAACATTTAATACTGCACTGAGTGGACGCTTAGGAATTATGAAAATGGGTTACAGACTGAAATTCTTAGATATGGTCTGTCAAGCTGGTAGTGAGAATAACACAATTACTGCAGTCATCTTCTGCAATAAAATATTGATAAACACAGTTATTATGTATGACTTTCTCAACAAAAAAAATGCTGTATTTTATTTATTCTATAAAAAATATAAAATAACTTTAAAATAAGAATTCCACAGTATTCTGTGTGGAATACTGAAGTGACTACTGACAGACCTATATGTTTCTCTGACACAAAACAACCATATAAATCTTCCCTACACAGCTGCAATTTAGTGAAATATGCAGTTTTCTGTTTTCCATTACTATATACAGTATAAATTCTTTCTGCTGAAAGACAGATTGTGACAAACTTGCAAACAGCATCTGTATTCATACTTTTGAAGCACTAATTTATCTGGCAATAAAAACTTTGATTTCCCAAAAGGAGTGCCAGGCCTCAAAACTAATGACTATTTTTGAGACTTAACTGAGTTTTCAGCGTTAGTCATTTTCTTATGAGTTACAGTGCTCCTATGGAAAAATATACAACTTAACAGCAAGTACAGAGAGTTAAAAGGGTCACACAAAACATAAATCTGTATGCTTAGTTTACGCATGTGTATAATTTATATAAACAAAGTTCTGCCTAGGTACACTTTCTATTGAAGAAAAAGCTTTTGTTAACAGCACTACGCAAAAGAGCAACAATGGACATCTGCAGAGTATTCCATACTGGTAAACAAGTTTTACGTAAGGGCAAAAAATTGAAGCAGAAGGCATGCCTATGGACTTCTTAAAATATATTTAAAATCTGGTTTTATTTGGTATGTCTATCTTCTCACATTAAACATTTTATAACTCCACAGAAACACCTTTCTCTTTTGTTAGAAGAGATACAATCCTGCAAGGTTTTTTAGTCTATCAGTTAGTGTAGGCATGTAACCTGAGAAGATTGTGTATATTCCTGTCTGTTAGAAATAATTCTGTTAAAGCCATTATTTAAAACAGCACAATTTCTCTAAGAAAAGTTATTATTAAGCTTTCACTTGAAAATAGAGTGAAGGAAATTACTGCTAAATATTAAAAAACCCCAAACAGCCTATCCCAAAACCCCAAAAAATAATTCCCTCCCAAAACTCCCAAACTGGAGAAACTTAAAAATCCACATTTTTATTACAGACAGTCATGTGCTTTATCTGTTTAAAAAAAAAAAAAAAAATCTATTGTGATAGCCATTCAACAGATGAAAATAACACTAAAAACACCTCCAGGATCTTGGTGCAGGTTTTCGTTTTGTCTACATTAGTCAAATAGTTTTCCTTAACTGACGATATATATTTTTCTCTATTTTGGATTTTGTTGAAGTGAGGTGTGAAATATAAAATACTCTCACAGAACTAGTAACCTTTTTTGTATTAAAATATATTGTGTACAGGATATGTGACTCACAAGATAGTCATACAGTAAGGGTTATGGTGGGCTTAGTAACTTCCACTATTTTTAGGAAAACAAACCTTTGTATTGAAAGTTTTTAATTTAGGACAATAGTTAGAGAAGGCAATGAACTATGAACTGTCACACAGAGTGTTTAGACGTAGGTATTGAGAAGAACAGTAAAAATGCCAGGGGAAAGGTACCAGACAAAATTAGGGTAGGAAAGAGTCCAAGACATTCGTGAGGGATACAGACTTTCTTCAAGTCTGAATGGCATATAAAAGAAATTAAATCTCTCCTTATTGCCAGTTGTCTTCAGAAAAGGGGTTGATGGATCCAGAACACAACAAACCAAACATGTAAGAGACCCTTGACTGGACACTCAGCCTAGTCTACAAGATGAAATTCTGAGTTTTATGTTTTCTTGAAAACTTGATCCTATAAATTACAAACACAAGGAAATACACCAGGTTTCAGAACAACAGTATTTCTGACATGACCTGCCACATGTACTGGTGGAGCTTTCTCTTCTGTATCTCCCAAAAAGTCCTGAAGCCCAAGTAACTCAGGTGACCAAAACACCTCTTATTGGTATCAAATAAATAACATAGCTTTGTTATGAGAATTATATATATATATATATTTATATAATTCTGTAATTGCAATCACTTCACAGATGAGAGTTTGAAAAACATATATTAACTAAAATCTTCAGACGTGAGAAAAGACATGTGGCAGTCAGGAAACATATCTAGGGAATTTCAAGGGATATTTCATTGCTTTTTCTAGACCTCTGCATCTGAACTGGTCAGATTGCATCCACAGTTGATGAAGGCTCTAGAGAAAAGTCATATGAGGAGCAGCAGAGAGGACCTGAGGTTGTTTATCCTGGGGAAAAGGAGGCTGAGAGACCTTACTGCTTTTTACCACTTCCTGAAAGGAGTTTGTAGTGAGGTGGGGGTCAGCTTCTTCTCCCAAGTAAGAAGTGATAAACAAGAAGAAATGGCCTTCAGTTGTGCCAGGGGAAGTTTAGACTGGGTATCAGAAAATTTTTTTTCACTGAACAAGTTGTTGAGCATTGGTATAGGCTGCCCAGAGAAGTGGTTGCATCTCCATTTCTGGAGGTATTTAAAAGGCAAATAGCTGTGGCACTTAGTGATATGGTTTAATGGTGGAGGTGTCAGTGCAGGGCTAATGGTTCAACTTGATGATCTCAGGGTCTTTTCCAACAGAAATGGTTCTATAATTCTATGGATTTACAATCAATGGAGAGAGGTAGGTACCTCCAGAAGTTTATTATGTGATATGTCAAAATGGTGTTTGTGATGTGCAGCTGATGTCACTAATGTGAGGACGCGATTGATATCATGATCCCCTTGTCCCTCCAATAGCTACCTTCCAATTCATGCATTAGACATTTCTTTCTATAAAAATATAGGCACTGAAAGAGGAATAGTGAATGATCAGATTTAATTCTAACATGGAGTCAAGACATATTTGGGACACAAACTCAAACATGTAAGGGGTGTCAGAGGTGTTCCCTCTGCAGCTAAAATTTAGGTTTAGACACTGAATTAGGTTTAGACACTGAAATAACTTTCTTACGAACTTGCACTCTGACTACTGTAATTTTTTTCATACATGACTTATTCAAAAATAGAAGTCTAAGTTTAAATGTCAAAAATAGGGATAATGAATCCATGAGTGTAATTCATGTAAACAAATACTTTGGAAGCTTTGATGCAAATTTTGTCAAGTTAAACTTTTCTTTATACATACCTCATGGATATTTCTGGTTTTGCTTTTATCATCTCTTGTAAGTAGAGAGGTAAGATGTTCCTTTTTCCTTGTATTAGCTCTTGTTATATTGACTTTTTAAAATGCTTGACCTTTACTAATGCAACTATTCCAGTTTTGTATTTACATTTCTGTGAGTTTTAAGCAGGCATCACATCTTCATATATCCAAAGGTAAGCACAAACTGATGTTTGGCTTGAAAAGAAAAAGAAGAAAACAAGAAAAATAAATTTTTTTAGCTTCTATACCCCCAGGCTTTAGAGATCAGAATTAACAAAGTTTTTACCCATTCCAGAAATGTCTAGTGCTTCACAAACTGAAAGGATGTCAATTAAGTGCTCATATGCCTCTAGTAAGCATATTAAACGGAGAAAGGAAAAATAATCTTTACAGAAAATGTATACTTCTTTTTTTTAAACATTCACCCTTGGCTACAGCATATCTTGATGGGACTCTATTTACACAAATGTATTATATGAATACAAATTTGATCACCCTGGAATGCAGAGCAGAAGTGTGGTAAAAGGTCATGCAGAATTGCTTACACAGAAATATAGCTTAAGGGGTGGACACATGGCTCCTCCATGACCTTTCCTCTCTGTTCCCATTTCATGATCCAGCTGCATGGATATAGGAGTATCTGGCTGCATGCCTCCTTGACAAGACAGAAGTGTGTCTTTCAAAGCTCAGGTGAGCGTCAGAACATTGCAGGACTCTGGACATTGTGAATTATGGCAGGTGTGTGTGACAAGAGTTACCTTTTCTCATCCCTCAGACAGGAGAACAGTATTCACCTCGAATATTGTACGGAGTTTTGGTCAGCAGCATGTAAGAAAGATATTAAGTTACTAGAGAGTATCCAAAGAATGGCATTGAAGATGGTGAAGGGCCTTGAGGGGAAGCCTTATGAGAAGTGGATGTGGTCACTTGTTCTGTGCAGCCTGGAGGAGACTGAGGGGGGATCTCACTGCAGTTACAACTTCCTCATGAGAGGAAGAGGAGGGGCAGGCACTGATCTCTGCTCTCTGGTGACCACTGACAGGACCCGAGGGAATGGCCTGAAGCTGTGTCAGAGGAGGTTTAGATTGAATATTAGAGAATGGTGATTGGGCACTTGAACAGCTCCCCAGGGAAGTGGTCACAGCACCAACCTGACAGAGTTCAGGAAGAGTTTGGATAATGCTCTCAGGCACAGGGTGTGACTCCTGGGGATGGTTCTGTGCAGGGACAGGAGTTGGACTTGATCCTTGTGGGTCCCTTCCAACTCAGCATATTCTGTGGGGGTTTTTTTTAAGCTTTACCTAGAAAGACTGCAAATTTTCATTATCCCATCTTAAGTTTTCTTAGGATGTACTTCAGGTTTGACTTGACTCATAAATTCTAGTCCATCACATTATAAACAGTTTTAAGGCTAAGATAACAGAAGTCTTTTTTTAATGAAATACTTTATAAGATTTTAAAATTCAAACAGCTATCTCAGCTATTTGAATAGTGAAGATCTAAAACCTGTATCCATGCTGCTTTTTTAATTAAAATTTTACCCAAAGGAAAACAGTATTCAACAGTATGCCAGTTTCTTCTCTCCAGAAATTGTATAGTGAATTGTTTGCACTCACCATAAGGTGCCCTAGCGTCTTGGGTTTTCATACGGTAACTGACTGATCTCTTTTTCCTGCTGTTATGCTTTTGACCTGAATTAATTGATATTAGCAATAGCATTCAGACTGTACTGATTACCTAAACAGGTAGTAAAAACAAAAATGTGAAGGACAAAGTCATCATGTTCACTGACTTGCAGACAGTGTGTCATTGGTATAATGTCACTCAGGGAGAAAACTCACTGGATTCTAAAATATAAATGTAATTTCTGGGAACTCTAAAACTCTGATTTTTGTCTATGAGTGCCATATTAAACCAACTTTAGTTCGAGATCGGCAATTGCTATGCAAACATAAAGCAGTTTTAAGTTTGAAAAGACTGAGTAACCCTCTTTTTATGTCTCTATATGACATAAAACATATCTTACAATGTCCAGAGGATCTTCATTTCAAAACACAAAAAGGTTGAAGAAATTAAATTAACAGGAAATGGGAGAGTTTGTTTAAAAACTGTCTCATTGCACATATGCTCCATAAAATAATTCAATTTATGACAAATGCAACAGTATTTTAAATTGTCCTTACATGTATTGCAAAAGGCATGATCTTGGCTAAATCCCAGTCTGCCATTTTTATTATAATATTAAATATTGCTTTCTTCACATAATTTAAATACTTTATCTGTTTCTCTATGCAGTCTGTTTTTTCACCATAAATAATAGAAAAGTTCTGATAAAGACACTTCTAGAATGATTACTGAGTTCATAGCAAGAGGATATATAATATAAGGGCAATAATCAATGAGAAAAAAAGTGCAGAGTAGAAATGAACGATTAGGGCAAAAGGAAAGCAAGTGAATGACACTGATAAAAAAGTGAAAAGCTAAAAAGGATTAGAAAAAACATTGAAGATAATATATCAATTAATAAAATGAATAGTAAAAATTGTATTTTTTGACGAAATAAAGAGATGCCACAGGTATTTAAACAAACACCTGCTCCTCATTCCTTTATTTTGCCTCATCTTTATCAGATGTTTTGGTTTTTTTTTTCTTAAGCTTCCATAGAAGACTTCCACCCTTTTTTGTCTATATAAATTCTTACATTATTTTTTTACATCTTCTGTCCTTTCCTCTTCATTATTTCTCTATATTTCTCTCATTTTCTATTCCCCAAATTTTCTCATTTAACATGCAATACAACTTATCTTTTCAAATAATATTCATCTTAAGCTCTTGACATTATTAAGTTAGTTACAAAGAAATATAGACATTATTATAAAAATTATTTTTAAATAATCGTAATAACATTATGTGGATTATCCTCCAGATGTCTCATTTCTTAATTTGCCTCAAATGACTATGGTAGTTGTTCTCTAAATCTTACCTTCCTTATACTGTAAAGAATTATTCTATAATCAGAATCTCTAAACATTTACATTAAAAACTATACCCTGCTGGAAAAACATGGGCTTTAAGACTCACAGAAAGTCTTGGCTGCTTATCAAAGGAGCTGCAACACAAATTATTAAACTTTTATTACAAATGGCTTTGTATTCCTAGAAAAAATCACAAATCAGTTTTAAAAGAGAGGTAAAAAACCTCCACCATTTTTCTTGTTTTCCTTTCCTTTATACTTTAACAGGAACCTGCGGTGGTGGCCAAAACCTCATGGGAGGCAAATCCAGGCCCAGTTTCAGAAGAAATAAGAGCAAATGTGCAGTGAAATGCCAGAAGTCTCTAATGCTGTATTAGTAGTTACAGGGTTAGTGAGTTACTCACAGTTACTTATTCTACCACATATCACAGCACTAATTACTGCTCAGTTAGATTGTATTATTGCACATAGGATCTTTCACTTACTGAATTCATAAATAAATAGACATGCCCAGAGTACACCAAAGTAAATTCTGACATCCTAATAAGAGCAACAGAAGAAAAGCACACTTGACATTTAAAATGCTTTGAAAGATCTGATAAAACCAAAGGAAAAGGCCCCAGACTTTAAGAAAGGAACTTCAGTATTCACTGCTTTGTCACTGGAAGACAAAAATACTTATCATTCTTTTTTGCATGGTTATAGAAAGAAGAAAAATAAAAATTGGACTAATTTCCTGGGAAAATTAGGTGATTATGGTATTTGAGACAAAGATCTATGCCTGTTGTGACCAGAGAAGGTGCGACTTGGGGATAAACACACAGAAGCAATATTTTGTTATGATATTCTTACTTCTTTACAGAACTTGAAGCATCCTTTGGTCCCTTCATGGTGATCTCGAAAAGTCTTAATAAAACTAGAATTTAAGGAAGTTCTGAAAATAATTTTGCAGTTTCACCGTAACTACAATGTCCCGTGACTGTGTAACTAGAATTCCAGTGGAAAGACTGAGAGAGACAAATTTGTCAGTGTAATAATGAAAGGAGTTTGGAAGTCTGAATAAAAGTAGCCTCTGCTCACTTTCATAACTGATATGCTAGCAGTTTCACAGCTGCTAAGATGAAAAGTATAGATGTACCATTATCAAAGGGAACATTGCACAAAACATTCAGCCAAAATTTTAAAAAAAGTAAGTCTAATTAAAAGACTGGAATTGTACTGATATAATCTATGTGTGGACATTGCAGCTAACACAACTAATAGATAAAGGAGGGTTCAATCGCTTGGATTCACTCTGACTCACTGACTCACCTGTGCACTGCTGATGGCCTGGCCCTGTGTAGCCAGAGAAACAGCAACAGCCCAAGACAGAGTTAATGGGATCCTGGCTGAGTAAGTAGATGAAGAGGTCATATGTTAATTGGTATTTTGCATGTTTCTTTATAAAAGTAGAAAAAAATCTCATGCTTTCTACTTACAGAAAAATAATACTTTTTGCTTTGCAACATTAAAATAATGTCATTGCCTTGAAGAACGCATGAGGCAGATCAGTCTGAATTAATCTCTTAACTTGGTTTGTTTACTCGTTTGCCTTCTTTTGGGGGGTGGGGGAGGCAGGCAGGGTAAGGCACTGCTATGTTGCTATTGGAGGAAGTTTTAAGCCATACAAAAACACTTAGATAGGAGAAAAATTATATTAGCATGTTTACATCACTGTATGTACTCCAGTGTTCCAACATTGAGCAATATTACTCAACATTACCCCTAGAGCTGAAAAAGGAAAGTTTCTGTGAATGAAAAGATATTGTGTTTTTATATACACCATACGCCTTAACAGCTCCCCACCCAGAATTAGCTTTCAATGTGATGTTTTGCTATTAATTTTAGTTGAAAATAGGTACCCAAAGGTTAAAATACATGCATAATTTATTCTGCTGAGAGTCTATATATCCAAAATACGTATTCAAAATATTTTTTTTCTCTGTTCAAAGACATTTTTTAAAAGACTGTGTTTTTTTCAGGCAGAATTACTGGATTGACCCATTTGCACTTTTAAGGACACTCAGTTTCTCTGGAATTATGACAACTGTCACAGTCAAAACTTGTAGGACCCGCAGTAAACTGTGAACAGTATAGTGTATAGAAATGGACTTTCTTACTCCAGGACATCTCAAGATGTAGACAGCATTTATGAAGTCTTGTTTCTTAATTAATAGGGTGAATTTTGAGCATAGTGTATGTGACTTTGGTCAGGCAACTCTTGTCAAGATCAATGGGAGCAAAACATCTTAGCATTGCTTTGAAATTTTACCTCTAACTAATATCAAAAGAGCTTTATTCCCCAGTGATCAGATACTGCATAGCATGTATAAGATCAGATTAATTGAAATATTCTTTTTTAATCAAAGTTTTCATCACATATTTCTTTTCATTAGAACAATTATAAGATTTTCCTTATAAACAACTTCGAGCCATTTAGTACCTTTCCATGTATCCTCTTTTCCTTTTCCAGGATAAGGAATTTAACAAGCCTTGCATGATGTGTTACTAAGTATTTTCTGGAGAAGAAGGAAGAGGGAGGCTTGTTGGACAATGAAAAAAGTGGTCGCGCCACAGGTATATGTGAAAACATTTGTAAGTACAATATATTTGAAAAAGGTTTAGAGTAGAATAAAATTACATACTAAAATATTTTTTTAAGAAGTTATACAGCTGTTTTAGGTAGGTATTTTTAATATTTAGTTAAGAGAACTTCTCTACAGAGAGGAGTTTACTTCAGTCAGCATTGCAGTTAATTTTGAAAGGAATTTTGAATGTCCACCCTGAAAGTTTGGCTTTTCTTAGGCATTTTGGTTTAGACAAATTGGTCCAATCACTGAAAATCATCAATGGCATATATAGATTAACTAATATGCTATCTGCTAATGACCAGTGAATTTTGGTTTAATGATTGAGAGCTGTGGGAAATATTCTTTATGTGCATGTGGTATTCTTCCACTGATATTTTCATACCAAAGTTAAACATGAATGAAGAAATTCCTTGTAAAGGAGATCTTATATTATAATATTTCTTGGCATTTCTGAAAATGATGTGCTCGACGATGGAATTATCCTTTTCTTTAGATAAAGCTGCAAAAATTTAAGTAAATGTTCTGTGTGAAAATAATCAGGACAAGGAAGCTCTACTACTTTGAAAATACTTGAACATTTTTTCCCACTGGATTATAATAAAATATAAGTCTCAGATGTCTGCTGTTAGCAGCAGACACGATCCATAGTTAATGGTTGCTGACACGAGTCAACCTGCTGCAATCACATATAAGCATTCCCCAAATTTACTTGAAGATAATTAGATTCCTTCTCTTGATTTTGATAGGTTTTGAATCAAGAGTACACAGATAAAATAATACAATAATACACAAATTTAACTTTTTTATGCTTTGTAAGTATCTTGTTTTGTACAGGTAACCTATACATATGGTATGTAGTTTTAGAGTCGTGTTACCTGAATAAAAAAGCTTGGCAAAAACCCAAACTGCCCTCAACAAATAGGTAAAACAAAAAAACCCCGAACAATTAGATCACTTGAAACTTTATAACTGTCATAACTTACTTAACTTACCTGAAATGCACTCAAGCAGAAATAATTCTGACTTCCTGATAGGGATGGCATAAAGGAGCCAAATTTTCATAGGCATGAACTCTTTATGATATTTTCAGACAAAGCATTAAGCATTAACATAATCCCCCTTAATTACAGGACTATGCATCTTCTTCCCTCTGATGGATTTGGACTTAGATGACACACTGAATACAATTTTTATCTAAATTTTATAAAGAACAACTCTTTTAAAATCATTTTTAATTCCTTCTGTTTTCATATCAAGCCATATACTTTGTCCAACTTCTCAGGATAATTTACCTGGCTCTTCAAGTAGTGAAACTCAGGCAGTGAAATTGAGGCAAATATAATATCTGTAAATTTGGGACAGCCCTTTACTTGGAGTGTGGTTGCTTGCTTTTGTTTTTGCGGGTTTTCTTCCAATTCACATTAATTATACTTTTAAATATAGAGTTTGATAGAAGCAACATCCATCCATCCATCCATCCATCCATCCACATCTTTCCTGCCTTTCTTGCAGAACACACTCACACATAAGCAAATACAATATTTTTTAAGCTGCACTGCATACACAAAACAATGTATCTTGTATATTTTGTACACTTTACATACATACACTTGTATGAGCTGTGTGGGGCCTCTGTGCAGAGCACTTTGGCTTCCTTGTGTAGACCCACTGAAGGACATGACTGGACCCCCAAAGCCAAAGGGGTGATCCTTTAGGGAAAACAGGCTTAAGAAAAGGCATAAGACCACACAAAAGAGAGAAGTGAGGAAAGAAAAAAGTGTGAGGAGAATATTTATTTGGATTTTGAGAAACAAAGCCAAAAACTGCAAGAGTTTACATGAACAAAACATCATTTGGGGATGTTGCAGATGTAAAATAACTTGAAATATGCATTTTCAGGGACAATTATTTCAGAAATGCATATATTTAGAAGAGCAAATTAATCCTTCACCTTAGGTTAGTTGTCTATATCTCCCAGTAACTGCATTTATTTTATTGCGGAGAAAAGAAACTGAGTAAAAAAAAATTACCACAATCTCTTCTGTATCATGTGCCTTCTCTATAGAGAGAAAGAAAAATTATTTGGTTGGATGTCCACTTCAGTCTGAAAAATTGAGTTTAGAACCTGTGTGCTTTTTCATGCACTGATATGAAGTGAAATAACCTGTTGGAATGACAGATGCCTTCTATCTTAATATTTTCACTTATGAAAATTCTATGAGTAACAAAATTTCTTAACTATTTCTAACCTTTCTGTGTGATGATTTAGTTGCTAAAGTAGCTTGACTGTAAAGACATGTAACAGTTTTCTTGCACTATTGTATGTTTTCAAACAAAGAAAAGGAAAATCCATTACATATCAGCAGAACAAAAATTTGCAAGTAATTGAGGTCATGATATTTTTTTCCCCATCATCCATCAAGTTAAATATGTCTAAAAATAATTCAAACACCTAAAAATTAACTCTGCTCAGTCTGGACTAGTTGTGATTTTACGTAAATAAATATTATAGAGCAAGGTGTCCTAATCATTCTGGTATCATGAGGATATTCCCATCTATAAGGAAATTCAATGTTATTCACCTCATCTCTCTTAATAAATTCAGATTAATCAGAATAACTAAAAGAATTAACTTTTTAAATTATTCATTCAAAAATAATCCATTTAACTTGATATACTGAACATGATCTCTTAGCTTGTTCTATCTCTCATACAAGTACTTTAGTCGGAGTGGGGGGTTGTTTTTTGTTTAATTGACTATTTTCACAGAGTACAATACAACATGTCTGCAACAAATCATGGCCTTGCTCTCAGTTACATTGCTTAAGGGTGAATAGGTTTACACTGTTTTCAAGCAATTGAAAACTTGCATAGTTTTGCTATGCTCTTCTTGCCAGGAGATTAAGCTCTGAAGTAAGCAACACCTTCCCGTAACACTGGCCATGCTATGCATAAGCAAATACCCAATTTGAATAAGAGGGAAAAAAAAAAAGATGAGATGTTTTGAAACAACAGATAATCAATGCAGGAGTCTTCAATTCTCTCTGGGTTGTATAACATCGCAATATACTATCAGCCTCACTTACCTATTTATTCTTCCCCAGAGTACCTAAACTCCTGATTAATTTAGAAGTACTGTTAAAGTTATAGTTACCAAAATAACATGTGCTTAGTATCTAACTTATCTGCTTTAAGGTTCTTCCAAGAGATGTGAATGTAAAAGAAAATGAATCACATATAAAGGTTTAAAACAAATTAGGGTTTTTTTAGCTTTCTCTGAAACCTGCGGTGAAACACAGGTTAAAGATCTATATAGAGAGTCTCTTCAGTCCAGACTATCTACTCATTGAGGGTGGGCAATACTAAAACTCTGTCTGTTGCGGCTGGATTTAGGGATTGATTGGAATTATGGACTAGACCAGGAGCAATAAAATAATGTAAAACAAGAATCTTTATTATGATTTTATTTTGCCAAAGAAATAAAGGTGGATTCATGTTACCAATGTTAGTATGAACATAGCCATTGCACACTCCTCTCTCCAGCAGTGGAAAGAAGTCAACATTAAGATGCTAAGCCTGTTAAGGTAAGATAAGGCATCCTTAAAAGGCCCATTTTCTCAGCCTATTGCAGAGGAGCATTGGCATGACTCTGTTCCTAACTTGATGTTAATTCCTTAGAGTTATGTAGAATTTAGCTCATTAACAGGTACAAAATTCAGGCAACTCAGCTTGATTTTTTCAGATAAAACTTTGTTAAAGAAAAAATAAAAATAGAACAACCAATCCAAAGCAAAAAACAGCAGACAAAACAATAAAAAAGCCCCTTTATTTGTAGAACAATACTTGGAAAGAGACCTTCAGTGAATAGAAGGAATAACATAAGAATATGATAAAAATAAATTAATTTAATCATAAACTATAGTGAGGTGTAGCCTGAGTACATCTCACAGGCATTCCTAAAATCTCATGCTCATGTTTCCTGTTGTGGAAGACAAGGACCAACGCAAAGGTAATTAACATCCTTCTGGGCTTGAAGTGAAAAATGATAGTGTACTTTCTCCACAAGCTTTTGCTTATCTAATCAAGACGTAGCAAAGGCTTTTTAGTTTACATTCCAGACTGTACATGTATATTGTCTGAAATTATGTGACCCTATTTTCCTGTAAAAACCCTCAACCAACTAATAATAAATATGAATCACATTATTAAACAGAATACCTGCAAAATTCTTCACTGATATTTATCTTGATGATACTTCTGAAAATTTAGCAGAAAAATTGCACTGATTTCTCCAGCTACGTCCTGGTTTAGACCAATATAAAAATATAATATCTATTCAGAGAATACATCTTCCAAGTCTTTTGCAGCTAAATCAGATCAGAACAGAAAAGTCCTAGCAGCCAATCTCAACAAATTTATTTGTGTTTTATTAATATGAGTCCCATGTTTAGTGCACTTAGTGCCCACTCTCCTGCAACTCCAGCAAATGAAAAAACCAGGAAGTCTAATATTTGTAAAAGACAGTGCAGAGTCTCTTCATTCAAAGGTAAATATTGCATTTCACAAATTATTGTGCCAGAAAAGAAATGGTTCTTGATCTGAAAAAACCCAAACAAACAGAAGAGAGAAAAAGATAAAAGGTATGACTCACTTGCCTCACTTTGTGTATCTTTTATCTAGATGTCTATGCCAAAGCTAATAATTCAAGTTCTCTTTATAGTGAATGGAGAAAAATAAGAGTTTTTAATGAGTGATTCTGCTATGTATTGCTTGAATGTCTACAAACAGGTATCTATCATTTGTTTAGGCAGATGTTGTTCAAGATATCTGCAGACTGGTGGATTAGAAATATGAAGTAATAATGACCAAAAAAAAAAAAAAAAAACAAAAAAAAAAAAAAAAAAAAAAAAAATTAGAAAATCTGGCTAAAACTTTGCCAAAGTACAAAGGATGATTATTCAAGAATTATATCAAAGGGAAAACAAACGTTGGCAACATGGGCTTGGTGAGATCTAAGATGTTTTGTTGCATTTTATTATTTGCCTTGGCATGAAAGTCAAATCTTGCTATAATAAAATGTGTACAAATGCCACTGAGTACTGAAACCTTATAGATAAAAATTTTTGATTTGTTATTGCTTTTCCTAGTATTGGCTCCTTCCGTTTTTTCATAAAAAAACATACTCACCTGAAAGCCTGATTTGAATGAGGAAAGAAAAGACAGAAAAAAAAGAAAGTTTTGCAGAAAGTTTTAGTTTTAATAGATGTCAGTTTGTATTGCTGTGTGTCTTGTTGATGCAGTGAAGACTCAGGTGGGACATTTGGAGCCAGACAGTAGCAGCCACAAATGGGCAATTGTTTTGAGTCATTAACCATTAACATTTCATTCTCTCACAATGGGATATATACTTCAGAAAGATCTTGAGTTCTTAATCCCCCAAAACAGACTCCTTTTTAACACATAATTTACCTTGCATATCTTAGAACTGTGATAAATTTCATAGTTATTTGATATATCTCAGACTTTAAATGGCTATCCTTGTCATTACAGGACTACTATTCCTGCTTGGACAAATATCTTCAGTCTAAATATCATTGTTTAAAGAAACAATGTTGTGTAAAAACATTTTATTTGCAAAATAAAAGATATATAGACTAAAAGAATATTTTTATATGGACTTTAGAGAGAGAACAGCTGAGTGACTTACAGGGAAGCGTAACAGATCTTTTGTAAAATTCAGAAATTACTGTTGCATAGGGTCAAAGCTCTGAAATATATTTGTCCAAATGGCAAATGGTTTCTCTTCCCTGAGCGAAAACATACCTATACCGCTTGGACCTATATTTCAACTGGTGATTCAAACATAAATCAGGTTCATATAAATAAATGATAGTTTTGTGGTAGGAGATCTAGGAGAGAAGCTCTGTGTATTCTCTCATGCACAGAATGGGATAGGGAAGAGTTTTTTGGTAAGAAACATAATTATTTGGTTCATGGGAGGTAAAACTGGACATTCAGCCTTGCAATATACTGAAAATTCTTCATAGTAGACCCAATTAAGTATTGTAACAGTTTACCAGGTGACACATGAAAGCTGCTTACAGACTCTGATATAGATTAACAAAAAAATCTTTAAAAAGTCAAACTCCAGACAGTTTTACATTTTCTGTAATGCTGGCCATACTGGACCATCATTATAAAGTGTTCTAGTCATGTGTGTTCCCTTCCACAGATCTGTGAAATACAGATATATTTAAACTGCTTTAATCTCAAAGCCTTATATGATAATAGACATTGTAATCACCTTTCATCCATCAGGGAGTTTTCTTTATAGACTTTTCTAGTCTTACAGAGGCGGGAGAAGTACATGAATAAATCATTGATATATTCTCAGATTGAGGGATTATGCTGTCTCTCTTTGAACAACCAGATTTGGACCACAGAAAGGCAAGAGCTCAATCAATTCTATGAATTACAATTTTCTTTTTTTCTTAATGTGACTTGTGTGCAGGTAATGTCTGGGAATTGTGTAAGAGATTGTTAAATATCCTGGAGCAAAACTTGAGCTTCAAGCCATTCTAACAGTTTGACAAGGGTAGGGTAGGCAACAACATTTTTGTGCTGGTGCTCAGAAACAGTTTAATTTGTTAGTGTGGGTGCAATTTCACTGTCTTTTGCTTCTTGCTGTGGTGCATAATAATTTGTTTTTTGAACAATGAAATACATTATCCTACAAAAAATCACAAAGGCCAACATGAACATAGCTGAGTAAAACGTAGGTTTGCTGATAGAAAAGACATCAGTGTAGACTCAATGATCCCTTTTTGGAATTAACCACTATGGAATAGGTGTTTCAAGAATTAATCATCGCACTTCTTTCTGTCACACATTCAAAGAACATAGAGAAATACATTAAAATGCTGTGTCTCAGTTTACCCTTTCTAAGACAACACTTCCTGACCTCACGAAAGCACTGTGATGTTCATGCTCTGGCTTTTCAGAATTGTAGGAACAAGAGCTTCAAATTAGTGGTGTAGTTGGTCATTTGAATGCAAATTTACCAGAGCTACATACTCAAAACCTGTCTACAACATTGCTTATCTGCCTTTATTGAGATGGCTTTGACACCACTGGTCTTTATATTTGATGAGGCATGCTTCTGTTTTGAAATTCTAAAATGATGAGGAAAAAAATCAGATAAAAATTCAGGACAAAAGCTTATAGCCTTTCATGGGTCAGTGCTACATATCAAATCGATGAAATGTTTGCTGAAAACCCATAGTAAATAGCAAATCAATTCACCAATCACTTCAGGAATGTTTTCATCCCAAATGTATGCAGCCAAGTGATTAGGTACATACTCATTATTTTATGCCTATCATTCCAAGGACTCAATGAGCGATGTCTCTTAATAATTTGAGAATACAAAAATTAAACCTTAGCCCAAGTCATTCATCTCAGGCAAAAATTATGACTTAGCTAAAAAATCCAGAGAGCAGCATAACAAGGTAGAGAGGCCATAATGAAATAGATGATGTAGCTTCTTGTACAATATTATGACTTATATTTAGATAACAGTTACTTACATTTATTCACAACATGGTCTGGCATAAAACTAATTTGAGAACTTCTGAAAAATCTCAGTATTACCTAAGCAAATAAAATGATTTTAAAATTTACATGATAAATGAGCTAGGTTAAGTCTTAAACTGCATGAATAGGTGGACTGTCATTGCAATGCATTTTAATAATATCTGGTAACAATTACTTGGATATTAATTATGTCTAAAGCATCTAGGACTGCAAAGGACCTCCTGGGTAATGCAGTTTATTATTGCATGGCAATCTATCCTTGCTTCTTACAAGATACTTCTACTAAACATGTCAAATTCTTAAAACTGACTGGCTTCTCTTATCCTCAATGTTTTTCATTATTAAGCAGTTCTAAAATCCTCTTTTACTGAAGAATAAGCCTTTTTTTTTCTTCCTTAACTGTAGTCTTAATCCATTTAAATTCATTTGTTGCAACAGAATTTTCATTGTATGGTATTTTCCAGAGAAACTTGCCATCTTCTGTTCAGAGTGGATTTTAGGCTAAGCCATACTCCATGTTTACCTCACAGACACTGCAGAACTTAAAATCAAAAGGAGGTGGTTTTTCATATACTGTTCCAGCTCCCTGAAGGCTGCATCTTGCATTAAGCTTCCTGCTGCAATGTCTGCATTCCTTCACAATCTAAAGTTAGCTGAAATATGCCCACCATATGAAGATGTCTTTTGTGTCCTGTAAGAATGGCTGTAAAGCCAAGGGTCTTCCCAGCTAACCTGGTGTATTGTCTCCTACAGGGTTGGGGCTGCTGATAAACCAATCTCCACTCTGCTGGCCCTCCCTCTCTGAAGCTGCTCTAGTTTGGCTTGATTTTTCCCTAGCACAGAAACTCCATGGGGTTCTCCAGAAGGATTTTCACCAATACGTTGATCAATATCAATAAAGCCTCACACAATTCTCATGTATCCTTTGACGGAAAAGATGAGACCTATTTATTTCGTAGTCAACTCAATGATCAGGTTGAAAAAGATGAAGTTTTCACCAGAAAGGCTTGTAAGAGTGCCCACAGATCTCAAGAAGTGTATAAATTCCTCCCAGAAGTACCCCTAGGCTGAAGGATACTAAAAGAACCAAAAAACAAACTAAGTAATAAATGGCCCAAATATGAGTTAGTATATATGTAGGACCAAAATATTTTTTTAAAAATTAAATTCTTTTTCTTTTTTTTGAAAGTAAAACATTATGGAACATGTTGCCCAAAGAGGTTGTGGAGTCTTCTTCTCTAGCGATATTCAAAAGCTGCCTGGAGACTATTGAAAGTAACTGTCTTCAGGAGCCCCTGCTTGAGCAGGGAGATTGGACAAGATGACATCTCATGGTCACTTCTGACCTTACTTATTGTGTGATTCTATGATTATCTCACCAGATTTTTATGCAAAATGAAAGACACTGAATGTATATATAGTATGTTTACATTTTACCAATGTCTTGTGTACTGATCAGTAATAAATAAGAGTTGCTTATTCTCCTATAGAACAAAGCTTTTATTTCCTCTGTTTTGTCTCTGTATTGCCTCTCTCTGTGTAAGGTTTATTCAGCCTCTACAAGAATGTGGTGGGTTGACCCTGGCAGGCAACTAAGCACCCACCAGCCATTTTCTGACTCCCTGCACTGTCACAGGATGGGGAGGAGAATAAGAAGAGTAAGAGGCAGAAAGTTTCATTGGTCATGATAATTTATTATGCAAAAGAAAAGGGGAAAGAAGCACAACAAACAAACAATACAAAGGTAATGCTCACTACCCACTACTAGCAAAACAACACCCAAAGAGTCCTCAGCAGTTATTACTTTGGAAAAATTATGCCCCAGTTTTTGTTGCTGAATATCATATTATATGGCATGGAAGAGCCTTTTGGTAAATTTTTCCCAGTTCTCTAGTCTCCCATCTCCTACCTGGACGACTAACTGGAGGGACAGAGTGAGAAACAAAGTAGGTCTTGATGATGTGCCAGCACTTTTCAGCAGTAGCTAAAACATCAGTGTGTTATCAACAGTTTTAGTCACAAATTAAAACACAGCACCATACAGACTGCTACAAAATAGTTAACTCTACCTCAGCCAGACTCACTACAGGGGATAATTATGTTTTGTTATCCATAGTGTTAATTTTCTCTTCGTAGTCTATAATTTCTCTCAAAATTTCATTATTAGTAGCACCATTTTGCTTATATAGTTCCTAACAAACTCTTTATACTCTCCCTAGTATATTTAATTTCAAATTATTTGGCTCTGTGCTGCTTGCTGAAATGAAGTTATCTTTTCCTATTCGATACTTGTGACTATTCCTTAGAAAAAGTATTCTTCTAACTTGCGGCTTTCACCAGAGCTGCCAGTTCTTCCTGTTCTTCAGGAAATTTCTAATGAGAGTATTCATTTGAAGTGGTAGTAGCCCATGCTCATTTTGCTTTCTTTTAGCTCTGTCGTCCCTCTGGTCTTTGTCTGTTAAAAAAATGTCTCCATTTGGTAATAAGCCTAAACTCTTCATTAGTGCAATGTATTCTCTAAAGAGAGAGAAAGCATGTAAGTACTACACAAGTCCACAAAATTTCCTCTCTTTCCTCTAAAAAAAAGATACTGAAGTAATGCACTAGAAATTATAATAAATGTAAACCAGAGAGAGTCAGATGAGACTGGTATGACAGTGATGAAGTTTTTCCTCAAAAGTCTGAATTAATTGGAGTACTTGAAAAAATATTTTTTTTCCCCAGAACAGTTTAATTTAATGACCAAAGACAACTAGAGAATATTGTACACCATCAAAGTCACTACCTGAATTCTTAAGTCATAGTAATTTTTCCTTTCTCTTTTTCCCTTTGAATTCTGGATCTAAATTCTCTCATTCTCTTTTAACAGTCATTCACAACTCCTGCTGTTTCATCTCACTGTGTAATATTTTGGCTCACACAGGTTTCTTTTTGGCTTACATTTTTGTGTAGTTGCTTTTCTTTCCCACCCATAAAGATAGGATCATTCTTATCTCAATTACAGGGAACTCTTCTGTCTGCTGTTCAGGTTTGCCATTTCAGATGCAGGAGGCTGTCTTGCTCTCCACAGTTTTAATCCTTGTGACTAACATTGTAGTAACTTGGCGTCTGCTCGCTTTGTGCATGAAATTTAATCTCTTTCAGCTTTGAAGCTCTGCACGGTCCTGATCTTGCTCACACCTCTGCACTCATTCACCTCTGTATCTTTTCACTCCATGCAGAGAGCTTTCTTAAATCTTTCTAGTCGATTCTCCACATAGCGTCTGCATGTCTTTTGTGTTTTCTCCCTTAGATGTGGGAGAGAAACTGTCTTTTAATGAGCCAATTTACTTGTTCTTTTCACTCAGTTTCCTTTCCAGATAGGGAAAAAAAGATTAAATATTTTGATAGAAAAAAAAGTAGATTTAATATCTTAATATATAATTTAATATAATTTAACCACAAAAGCATTTTTGAATCCACTACTGCAATGCAATTACAGAAATTAGCATTAAACAAAACATAATAACAAAAATGAGAGGGGACTGTCTATAAAGAACAAGGTTGATGCGAAGGTTTAAATGCACAAGTCTACTTAAAACCCTAGCTGCCACATAATTCTCAGTAGCCAAGGTTTTGACAAAATATTGCAAGAAAATACATTGCATATAATTCTAGAATGCAGAAGTTAATCCAAGCCCTTGAGTCCTAGTACCATCATTAAGTATTTTTCCATTCCCTGTCAGGATAAGATTTAAGAAAATGCAATCTCTTACATTTAAAATAAATTTTTAAGACTGTGGCACACTTTCCCAGTCTGTGTGATTGAAAATTTGAACCTGTGACACTCAAAAAGCAAACCCTGGTGTGAGAAAACATACTCATAAATTTTCCTGGAAATCTTTAATCAGTTGAATGCTTTCCTTATGCTTAATCTCTACCAGAATTGAGACATTAAGAGTATCCTAAATTGGCTAAAGAATTAAAAAATTCCAACCAAAAAACTCTTAAATGTCCTCTCCCCCACCTTTAACACTGTAAGTGTGCAGTAAAGGTAGGTTTGGAAAGCAACTTCTGGTGGAATGTTTTTACTCTACAACTGCACAGGTTCTTTTCTTTGTCAAGTGAATGTAATCAAATGAAAACTGGGACATCCCAGAGCTAAGATCTGAGTATTCTCACCTCTTTGTCAACAATGGCTGATTTCCATAAACTTTTTTGAAAATTTTGAGACTCCTTAAAGAGTTTCAACAAGGTCTCCAAAACGTATGTGATTAGTTTTAAGAGTAGGAAGCATTGTTCTGAAAGAATGAAATTACTAAATTTTTGGAAGAGAGATTAAGTGCAGTAGAAGGATTATGAGGCTGTTAAATCCATAAAGAATAAAATATGATTCAGGCAATCAAGCCTGAATCAAGCATGAAGGATGCATGTTTTCCTCTGCATTATCTCCTGGATAATTTAGATAGATGTCCACTCAGGATTTTGAATGCTGGTAGATTAAGTTTTAATGTCACACTAACATTTCTCTGGCATTTAATAGATATTGAACATCTTTTTGTTTTTTTATTTAGTATTTACTGTCATCAGTGTAGGCATCACTCGGACAAAATCTTTAGTGAAATCTAAATATTGCCTCTAAAAGATGTCCTGGTCTGATACATGATTCTACATTAAGCTGTGCCATTTGAAAGTTTTTTGGGTTTTGTTTTGTTTTTTAGTTGCTCTCGTATTTTCAAAATGTTCTCTAGATGCAATAAGTCATACTTGCAGATGCCTTTTGCAATGTACAAGCTCACTGTTAAAAAACCTAGAGTGTTAATGTTCGATACCTCAAAGCATATGATCTTGTAATACTACAATTGAGAGGGAAAATGCAATTGTTATTTCAAAATGGGAACATTTAGGGAAAAAAACCTCACAGGAAGTTGACAGTCATGACTTTAATATTCATGCAGGAAAAGGGAAGTGCAGAATATTAATGTGACTCAGGAAGCAAAGTGCGGAGGAAGTTGTCTAGCGAAAAGAATACACTGGTTATTCCTCATTATATTTCAGATGCAATCCTGTTTAAACTTGAATAAGGTTGTTTTTCCTTTGTCCTCCATATTGTTTTTGATATGGCTGAAAATTTAATGAAGTTGGCACACGGTCAGAAACATAATTTGCTATTTTTATTACTCTGTCAATATTATACATTAAGGTCCTCGACAGCATTTGATGAAAGTAAAAGAACTCTTTAAACAAGCAATGTAGAAATGCAAACAGGAAATGTCTAATGCATGTTTCTTAATACCATAGCCTAGATTAAAGCTTTTGAAGTTGTCTCACTAATTAATTTGAAACTGTGATGAAAACACAAAGTGCCCATAGATGTAAGGTTTCCAAGGCTTTCTGATGAGAACTTTTCATGACAGAAGACCTTTTTAGTTTTTGGCAAATGCTGTCTTACTACCATGTACAGCAGCCCAGAAAAAAGACCTGGCTTCTACTTTGCCCCAGAAAGGATAGATTAAATCTAAACTTTTGTCTTTTGGACTCTCAAACTTCAAAACAAAGCTTCTGTGGACTAGGCAGAAAGAGGTTTAAATCTTACTTTTGTTTTCTCCTTACAATCCTATTTTACATTTTATGTATACAAGATTGGAAGTTAACTCTTTGGTCATCAAAATGACATTCCTTGCTAGAAAAGTCACTAGATCTCCAGTTATAGAATAAGTAGTTACTATTTAAACCTTTTTTTTCAATTTTTTTTTAATTGAGCACTGAGTGTGAAATATGCTTCATAAAGTCTCAACAGATCCTACACCAGCAGTAATGTAACCTTTTGTAACTACATATTTTTATACAGAAGTTACATCAACAAATAAATATGTCAAACTAAATAGATGATGCAAAGTGTTACCTACTTTAAATATTGAAATATATTATCTCAATAAATCTAGCACAGAAAAGAGAGTAGCTCTGCTGCAAATTGATCCAAATACTGAGTTTCACTCGAGAATAAATTAGACTTCATTCTCTGTCAGAGAAAAATGGATGCGTAAACAGATGAATATTCCTTCCTACCCCCACCCCAAAACAGTCTGGATCACAAATTGTCAAGTTTCTGTGTGTGATACTCCATGAGAAGAACTGGAACCAAGCCAATGGATTTGTTCGTGTTTGTGTGTGTCTGTGGGCATGCATGCATTGGTGGGGAGAGGGGTATGTGGGTGGGTGAGGGAATGACTCCCTCTCAGTTGTGCTTGTAACCTTAAAGTCCTTTTTCACTACTGTTTTGAATCTCATTACATAAAAAGGAAGAATTCAGAAACCTTCCAACTGGTACTTCATGAAAGGAGAAAGAAAGGAATGATATGTCAAAATACTGAAACAAAACATGGAGAAGAGGGAGTCGTGGAGTATATAACATGAAGAGAGGATAAGTTAAATGGGTTGTCTCGGCTGGTGAAGGAAGGCAAAGGTAAATTTTAATTGCAGTTTTACACTTCCTAAAGCAGTACTATAGCATACAGATCCAGTGTCCTTTCAGAAAGGCTCAGAGGAAGGACAAAAAGCTACAGTAACAAGTTCAAGCATGAGGAAAAAAACAAGCTTCACAATGAGAGTGGTTAAGTACTGTTGCATGTTGCACATATACACAATCCTTGACCTTAGAGACAACCACGATTCAGCTGGACAAACCACTTAGCAGGTCAATTTAACTTCAAATTTTGCTGTCCATGAACAGGATGTCGGGGTATATGACTTCAGAGTTCCCCTGAAATCTTATTTTTGTATGATTCCATTAAAGAATGCTTTCTGTACCAACAAGAAACAGTGTCCTGGTACATGCCAATCTAGACGTTCTCCTCTGTTGTGTTCATATCTATCGTATGTAGATGTATATGCTATCAAGAATGAGACAAAGAGGATCCACCTGCCAGCATTCAGTTGCCAATACCTACAGCTAGAGCAAGCTCTGAGGGCAATTTGTGAATGTACACTTGGTAGAAAGAGTCTTAAAAGCTGTTGGATGCAACCAGTTGATTTTCTTGTGCGCTTTAATCAGGAAAATGTACTCCGGACATGCCACTTATGTTAATCTGAAATACTGCATATTCAAAAGATATGTCATTAGTTTTAAACAGATCAGACAGGCCAAAAGATTTTTTACTTTTTGAAAGTCTACATGTACAAGCTCGACGAGTTGACTTCCAGCTAGGAAGATTTTCTATGATAATTTTCTTTACAATAGTTTTGCTGACCCCATTTCCTCAACAGAGTGAGGTTTACAGGGTTTATGGGATCATCTGAGCTCTTGAACTGCTGACAGACTCTTTGCATAAAGTAATAATAAAGGTCCTTTTGCGTACATAACATCCAAATTTATCTTTCAAATTGCTGAAACTTCTCTGCACCACGACCCTCATACGTTATTTTGGTGGATACTTTACATAAGGAGCGAAATAGTTTTAACAGTTCAGATGCAGTTAAACTCCAAAATTCTTCCTGTTAGGATCAAAAGCATATCCTAAAATTTTATTCTACAAGTCTTTCCAATTTTCTGTTTTTATTTGTATTTTTGAAGATAACATGCTTATAATCATACACAGAAAGAGACAATGAGATCTCAAAGAAGTCTCTGAAGCTAAAATAATGATTAAACACTTTGCTGAATTAAAACTAAATACTAATCCTTAGACCTTAACTGAGATTCTGAATCTATGAATCTCGCTCCTAACAGTCTGAAATACCATTTGCACAGTTCATGTTTGTAAAACAAGGCAGGAGGCAAAATGATTCTGCACATCAGGAAAAAGCAGGTTGTTAAGTTTAACTGATAAAATTCCAGTGCCTAGCTCCCTGTTACATGGCAAAAATACAAGAATTACACCACAAAATAGTGACATAGTTTGAGCCGAAACTATAAAATTTTTCTTTAGATCTTTACCACAGTTTTCACTTTATTATTTCTACCTGCAGGTTCCAAATTTATTTTGCAAATAAACAGTGGAATTTCTCATTTACTGAGGTGATTGACAAAGTATGAATGTGATTTTTAAATATGGTACCAGTGTGACACTTTTTTCTTGCTCCAAAATATATGGTTACATTTTGATCAGTCTGAATTTAGGCATAACTTGACTGCAATAAATAACCCTAATTAATCTGGGTTATCCCACTAAAGTAATAGAAATGCTCTTAAATAAGAGAGTTGCCATAATTTGATCACACTACAGCAGGACCAGACATACTTTATCTTTTTATAAAAAATAGACTAACTAAAAACTTGTGCAAAAATGAAGTCACAATTGTTTGCTTGTTTGTTTTGTTTACACAGAGAACTGTCTTCTATTTAAATACTCTGTGAGAATCTGTTATATTGATTTTGCATTTGGCTTCCTCTGCCCTGTTATTTTGTGCTACTTTCAATCTCTTTGTACTGATATCGCTATTAAAAACACATCAGAGCTAGAAAAATATCATAAAATGACCATGTTGCTGGACAGAATCATGAATAACTCCAATTTTCTGTCATTGGGCTAGAGTGAATAAAAGAAATTTAAGTTTGAATTCTCATCGTTGAAACAGTCAATTGAAAAAAGCAAATCCTTCTTAAGATACAAGAGAGAGGAGGAAAATTACTAGATAGATACTATATGATGGGATATTCTCTTTTAAGCCCACTCTATTATTACTCCTAAATGATAGCTGCAAGCAGCATTGAAAAGAAGTCTGTTTAGGTTGTTACAAAGATTGCAATGATGTGTAAAATAATCCTTTTTTAGGTAAGATTTGTAGTGCAAAGTAAAAATATCTTAAGCCAATGGAATAAAGATATTTCCTTCTGCTATATAGTAACTCAGAAAACCAGAAGCCAAATTAATTATTAGCTTTTTTTTAGTCCATCAAGGAACTACTAAATATCTTATTTAAAACACCTAAAGATATTTTGAGTGACAGTCATCATTAATAATAGCAGTGGCTGCTTGTGTTCTTTTATATTTATGCTCCTTGTTAAATGAGTTGACAATATTAACCAACAGTATCCTAAACAGACCTGGTGAATAAGACACGTGAGTTTCAAAATATATCACAATTAGAAAGAAAAAAAAAATATATAATATCTATATACATGCTGACTAAGATTTCAAATAATGATACTGTGGTTAGAATCTATTGAAACACTTTAAAAATGGATCTTCACAAATTAAAAAATATTGCTCTATGTATTGTGTTGTTTGTCCAAATCAAATTAACATTGTTGCTGCAGAAAGATTTAGAACACTTTCACTACATTGGAAGGAACAAGAATAAGGAGTTTCTATTCCAGGATAGAGAGGTATTATTGATATTGCGTTTTTATAGGAGAGGGGCTGGGGAAGGAGAAAGGGGGAAAGAAGTGGAGTGGGATTCAGTCAAGCAAAAGTAATGCTGCAGGAAGGAGAGCTGAAAATAGTGGAAGAGAAGCCACTACTCTATCCAATATCTAGTCAGAAAAAAGACCAACTGAGACAAAAGAACAATAAATAATCATGGCCAACAAGAAAATAGACCTCCCACACAAAAAACATGCAACAAACAAAACCCTGAACACCTGGAAAGGATAATGATAGAACTTGCTTTCACTTAAAGTCTTGTATAAACTATTCAAAGATAAAAGTCTGTGAAGAATATCTTTCTTGGGCAAAATATATGACCATCTTCTTTGTCTGGTATTATTCTAGCCTCATTTTCAGCCTCCTTGCCTTCAGGATAGGGTTTCTTCCCAAGTCCAGTTAGACTGGAAAAAAAATCTGTGTTTCATCTAAGACAAAAGACAAGAGAGGAGTTTGTTGGGTTTTTTTCCTTAAATTGCTGGACAATCAAAAAATGCTAAGAAAATAATTTTCAGGTTCCAGGATTCACTAGTTACTCAAGGCTGTGAGGATGAGAAGGAACTTTCCTCTGTGGGAGAAATGTGGATATTACTACTGAAGTTGTACACATACTTTCCAAAACCTGTGATTTCCTTGTTCTCTAATTCCATAAATTATAGGGATAATGCGGATGTGGTCATATGGCTTCAGTATCAAGATTAAATGTGAAAACCATTAGGAAAGAAATGAGATGTGTCTGCAAAGATTCAATTTCTAAACACTGAAATACCTGGCAAGAAACCCAATGTGAACTGTTGACTTAATCCTTTTTTTTTTTTTCTGCCTTAGGTGTACTGTATGTTTAAGTGCAAACCAGATATTTTTCCTAAACAGAGTAAATATTTTTCAGTATAGAAGCAAAATGATAATGTTAATTTAAAAGAGAAAAATTTTTACTGGAAACAAACAAAATAACAATTAGCATAACACATAAGAGCTTAATTGTGAAGAGGGAGAGGATGCAACACAAAAATTATTGGCAGTGTTTGAGATGTTTCTGAGGCACTGTTAAAAATATTAATTTAAATCTCTAAAAAATCCCTAGTTCTATCAAGACCTATGGTCTCTTCTGATGAACATATGGAGTGATGTTCAGCATAGGCATTCTAATCTCATTGGTTTTTAGGCACAAATACCATATGGAAGGACCATATTGTGCTTAATCTCCTGAGTGTGATAGTAGGTAAAACCTTCACCCTATTACACAGTCTAATGTAACCAGACAGAGTAGAATCAAAACATATGCCAAGATTCTGCAAGTGTTTCAAAAATGCCTTTCTCTGTAGTTGCTGGTGATCTTGGAGGTTTTTTTAATTACAAAAAAAAAACCACTAAGAAAAGCAGATAAAAAAGATAAAGTTTCACAATTTACAGTAGCTATTAAGCAACTTAGGAAACAATACAAGTGGCCCTTCTCATGCTATATTGGTTTGTTGTTTGTCTAATAAGATAATATACACCTCACAGCACGGGAGGCTGTAAAGTTAGAGTATGCATGATTTAATTCAATCACGAATTTCAGACACAGATGGAGTTTTTCAATAAACTGTCAGGTGTTTTGGATAACTTCTGAATAAAATGAGTTTCTTCGTATCAGTATTTGTGTTACAACCTGATGTAATCTGTATACATACAAAAGTAGCTACCAAAACCTTTTGAGATTATTAAAACAAAGCACTGACACAGAGACCATTTGTACCACAAGCAAACACAGAAAAAGTCACAGAAATCCAACTTCTGGACCATATGCACTCACTTGAGATCAGTCATTCATAGACACATGGTTAATTTTAAAATTTTTAAAAAATAATTTCTAATCTTTTAAAATGTATCACATGTTAAGTTTATCTAGTAAACATCAAGTATATTTATGAAAGTCATCTGCCTGCAGGCCTAGCCTGAACAATCCAGCAAAAAAGTATAAGGTTGTTGGGCCAGGTACTTTTGCATGTCTTTATTGGAAAGTCAACAACTTGGGGACAAAATAGGAGAAGAACTTCCTGTCTTGTCTTGTTCATGTCCTGTACAGCAATTTGCAAATTCCTTTATCTATTCCATTCAGCTATTAAAGCTTTATTGATGACATTCAGAATGGCATCACAGGTTATGAATTAAGAATGTTTTTATTGCCCACACATTGGTTCTTACTTCTGACATACTCCTATGTTTGGAATGTATAAATTAGGCTACTAAAATGTGCTTTCATCCTACACTTTGCATTAAGAGAATACCTTCCAGAGCTGTTAGAGTTTATGTTTATCCCTAGATTTCTAGATAGTCAGATAAGATATAGTAAGGGCAAGAATCTGATCCTTGAAGTTTTAGGTATGATCTCCAGAGGTCCCTTCCACCCTTTTTCTATAATTCCGTGATCTGCAAAATAAACTTTTGCTGTTTTTTTTCTGTGGTAGAGGCAATTTTTTTCAGTGACGAGTATGGGGCGATGTTTTAGATTCATGGTGAAAACAGTGTTAGTAACACAGGGATGTTTTTGCTGTTGCTGGCCACTGTTTATGCAGCATCAAGACTTCTGCGTCTCATCAACCTTACCCTGCCAAGGAGGCTGGGGGTGCACAAAGCACTGGGAGGGGACACAGTTGGCACAGCTGACCCCAGCTGTCCTAAGGAATCTTCCATTCCATATGACATCAGGCTCAGCATGTACAATTGAGGGAAAAGGAGGAAGAGGAGCAGGAGCACATTTGGAGTGATGGTATTTGTCTTCACAAGTCACCACTATATGTCATGCAGATCTGCTTTCCTGGAGATTCCAGAACACCTATCTGCCCATAGGAAGTGGGGAATTAATTCCTTACACTGCTTCTGCACATGACTTTTGCTTTATTTAGTCAATTTTCATTACCTCTACCAAATATTTTTCTCAATTTTATTCTGATTGTCTCCCCCAGCCTGCTAGTGGGACTTAGTTGCTAGCTGGGGCTAAACCACAACAAAGTTGTAAGACCTACAAGATAATTTCTTATCAGAAGTAAGTGAAAAAAAGAAATTTTACAGCCTTACAGAAAAGGGAGAAAATGTAAGAGGCGAGAGAAATAGACAAAATGAAACTTTTCCCCCTGTATTTTCAATACTAATTTGAATGTCAACCTCTATACAGCTGTCCAGGCTGAAAAAAGGTAAAATAAAAAGCAAGGTCATATTCCAAATGTTTCCTTTCTTTACATAATTTGTTTAAAAAAGTTTGTACAATTATATTTTTGAGCTTCCTTACCTCTATCTCTTCTTTTGCTGCTCAATCAACCTAGAATCAAATTGACTCCTGTTTCTCTCCAAACAGTTTGAATTAGTATGAATGGACCTGGTAATGTCTTCCCTGATCTGTTTGGCTTAGTTATCTCAGGAATTTCCAGTTTGAAGGGATTCATTTTCATTAGTATATTCTATGTCATATGTTGTATCTACTATCCAAAGATTGATGAAGTGATGAATTTTGCAAAATTATCCAAGTGCATGTCTTACTTTTATTTTTCATAACTTTCTCTTTTTTTTTTTTTTCACTTTCCATCTGTAATTTCCCTGTTTGCCAAGTTGAGTATGTGCCAAAAATAGAGGATTTGTCTCTTGTTTAACTTCTCTTCATGTCCTGTTTGCAAGATTTTACTATTCTGTTTCTACTTCTGGGCAGTCAGCCAGCTACTGCACTGCTTTGCTCTGGCTTGACAACACTTACTAATTATGTGAAATACTCAACCTTCCAAGCCCACAAATGGGAATGAAAAAGTTTCAGTAGCAAAGAATGCAAAAGCACTATAGGGCAAGCTAGCTGGTCAATCATAAAGGAAAACATTTCATATGAATTGCATCTTGTGCAATCCAGGATTATAAAACATATGTCACTTCTTGTTGATTTCATTTTGATCATACCAGATGCTCCTGTTGTTTTTTTCCTGCTCTAGAATGAAAATATTCCTGATTTTCTATTTCTTCTTCTTTTCCCAAAGTTTGTTTCTGTACTGTTCATTACTGCATCGATTTTATTGGGGCATCAGTTTTCTTTTTTATGTTTTTCCACTTTCCTGATTTGTCTCTACTTCATGCAATAGATTTTTCATTGTATCCATTTCTTAAATATTTCTCAAGAATGTGAACAAAAGATTTTTCCTGATGTTTGTGGGAGTGTTTTGATAGCAGGCATTGTGACCTAGAGTTTGCTAGAACTATCTGGAGGGTAAATACATTAGACAAATTTTACATGATTTTATTCTTTTTCACTAGCGCTAACCCATCAGGTACCTGAACAGTAACCTGCAACAGCCCCATGTAGTGCTACGGGCTGGGGGCAGAGTGGCCGGAAAGTACCCGAGGGTGCTGATTGACAATCAGATGAATACAACCCATCAGTGTGCCCAGGTGGCCCAGAAGGCCAATGACATCCTGGCCTGTATCAGCAATAGCGTGTCCAGCAGGACCAGGGCACTGATTACCCCTGGACTCAGCACTGGTGAGGCCACACCTCAAATCCTGTGTCCAGCCCTGGGCCACTCACTTCAAGAAAGACTGTGGTGCTGGAGAGGGTCCAGAGAAGCAACAAAGCTTATGGAGGTTCTGGAGAGTACTTTCTGTGAGGAGCAGCTGAGGGAGGTGGTTTTGTTGAGCCTGGAGAAGATGAGGCTCAGGGGTGACCTTAGTACCCTCAACAGCTAACTGAAAGAAGGCTATAACCAGGTGGGGGGTGGTCTTTTCTCCCAGATAACCAGTGACACAGGGGGAGACAGTCTTAAACTGTGTCAGGGGAGGTTTAGATTGGACATTAAGAAGAAGTTCTTCACAGAAAGAGTGATTTGGCATAGGAGTGCCCAGCTGGGTGGTCGACTCGCTGTCCCTGGAGGTGTTTAAGGAAAGACTGGCTGTGGCACTCTGTGCCATGGTCTAGTTGACAAGGTGGTGTGTGGCCATAGCTTGGACTTGATGATCTCAGAAGTCTTTTCCAACCTGATTAATTCTGGGATTCTGTGATTCTGAGGATACTGTAGATGACCTGGTTTACATGTGCATGTGCATGAGAGAGAGAGAATGTGCATGTGCATGAGAGAGAGAATGTATGTGTACAGATCTGTGTGATGTAGGCCCTTCAGTGAAACAACAGCAAGTCCTAAAAAACATACTGAATGAAAAACTGAAGAAGAAACACTGAAGTTCACGATTATATTCTGAAATTGGGAAATAATTAACAAATAATTTCTCCTGTGAGTAGTCCAAGACATTAGTTGCCTCCTTGAAGATTAAGTTTTCAGATATCATCTCTTTCAAACCATTCTGAAGTTCTAAATACATTTCTTTTGTTCCAGATGCTTGTCTTTTCTCAGTTTGTATCAATACATCTTTTTTGACTTACAGCTGCATTATATAGCCCTTTGTTCTTGTTATGTTTTAAATGCTGTGCGAGGTTGAATTTTACCAATATTCAAAATGAGAAACTTCCTACCATATAACACACTGATTCTGATGGCTCAGTACTCTTCCTTCTGAGTCAGAACTGACTCAGCACAGTAGGTCTGTTTAAATTGTGTATTGTTTAATTCCTCTTCCTGTCTTGCTGGATTTTACCATGCCAATTCTACACCTTGGCAGCCAGCCAATTTAAATCAATGGAAAAATAGAAAAAGAAAGGGGAAAAAAACCCTTTAATGACTTTTGTTTCAAATCCATGGTTAGGGGAAATTGCTGATAAAGGTGCTTCCTGTCAAAGAGCATGTTAATTCAAGGACCTATCTATTTACAGGCATTAAAGATCTGAGAAATCTTTTGGATCTTTTTTTTCTTCCAGTTATAAACAGTATTATTCTTTATGTTGAAGTAAAAATGAAATACAGAACTTCATTGTACTGTAAGCACTTTTTAATTCGATGATATATCAGGGGTATATTAATCCTCTATTATTAATCCTCTATTATTAATTATTATTTCTAAATGGAAATTAGAACATACATATATTCTGAAATTTCCTGATCACACTTAATATTTCATGAAGTTTCATTTATAGAGGCTTAATAATATATATTTCTAATTTGTATATATAAAAGTGTAACATGCCAACAAGCTGGTATTTTACTAACCATTGGTAGCCATCACCTAGTAGGTTTCTTATCTCATGAATATGTAAAATACAATCAGTATTACTTGTACATGCATGACAATATCTACTGTTCTGCTTTTGTTCAGAAGGCCTGTGCCTTTTGAAAATGTGTAATAAAGCTAAAGGATGTAGTATGATGTGCATGCATATGTGTCAGTGGATTTTACAACTTGCCTAAAAAATCAAGGCTCATGTACCAGACACACATATACAGGATAAATGAGTTTCCCTAACCATACTAAGAATGTAAAACTTGCCATCAAAACATCCTACAACTCAATTTTACATTTGTTGGGATGTAATAAAACATACCAATATTCTACTTGCAACAAGAAATTCTTCTAGCTGTCTTTTAGTCAGTCTGTAGATATAATAACGTATTGTCTAAGCAAAGAGCTTCTAAATTTTTTTCCTATGGTTAAACAATTCCATATAAAGAGATTGACTCATGAAAAGCAACCATGAAAATTCATTTAATTTAAGAATACTTATGTTTTGTTCCATTTTGTTTGCTCCCACAATGCAGGAAGAAGAAAATTTGTTCACTTATAAAAATGAATGTGAAAAATGTCATTCAGTAGCCTCTAAACTTTACGTTAGCGTTGCATGAAGTCTTGAATACATACTCGGAGGGTAGTATTTCAACAAAAAATCAAACAAAAATTTAAAAATGGTGTCCTAATTCAAATAGCACACTGTGTCTTCTGGATTCTCCCCTTTGTTCTTTCTAAATACTGTGAAATAATTTCATAGAAGCAAGGATTTACATCCTCATATGAGTCTGGTTCTCTGGAATTTGTATTTTCTCAGGACATCTCTATGTGATTTCTTTGGGAATGGATTTTCAAATAATATAGTTCCATTCTAGCAAAAGAAGACACACTCTTGTACCATTGCAGGAAGAGGAGACAATCACATTAAAATACTATTTCTGTCATTACAAAAAGTAAAATTTAACATTTTAGATGAAAATTTATTGTAGTTGTATGGCTTATCCAAGCATTGCTTCAACCAGTTTTGACTTCAGACAAGGAAGTGAAAGATCACATTACTAATGCACAGTCTGCCTCTATTCGCCATGTTCACCCTATTTTTTGGCTCCAGTTGAATATAAAATTATTTTAAATTGAGGTATCAACGAGTTTTGAAATTAGATTTTGGAACAAAACATCCACTTGCATTTGCAACATATATCTAAATATATTTATCAATATACTGTGATAGATTTGATTTTTGCAGGTGAAAAGAAACAGACTTTATGGACCTTTCTATCAGCCAGCTATGAATGAAGATTGATTTGAAAAATCTTTAGAAAAAGAGATTAGAAGTTCAGTGAGCATCTCAGTGTGTTAAAAGTAGCACAAACATTTCTGACTGATATTTACTCATTATATTTATCATGAAGATTGACCTGAAAATTCTGCCAATAATAAAAACATCAGATATTGAAATGTAAGAGAGACTGGAATCATAAACCAAAATTAGCACAACTACTGCATGTCATTTTAAATTTTTCATGTTGTTCATTTTTTTTCTTGCCAGATTGAGAATATATTATTTTTCCTCAGTGAATTAATGATGGCAATGAGACTTCAAAGTTCATAAAGATATTCCAGCTTTTTAAAATCATTGCCAGTTCTGAAAATGGTTCTTATGTCTCATACATTTTGTACATTTTATTTACTCAAGAATTGAATGTGTACAACATTACACTGACTTTACATATTAAAGACTGACCAATCTGTCCCAAGTCTTTAAGATAACTCCAGAAGATGAACTCTCATTAGCCGGAATTCATGAATAAAATCCCATGATGTCATATTGAGGAAAGCCAATTAATGTTTCCGAAGAATTTTAAACAAATTCACATTTATGATTTTACATTAAATCTACTTTTTGAAATTTAATTTTTTCATTTTCCAGATCCAGGTAACAAAAGATTATTTTATCCTCCTTATTACTGACTTGTATATGGACTGAAACATGTATCACATTCAGTAAAACATGAAAGAAATTTAAATCCAATATTCATTATATCAAAAACATATCCAATATATAAATGTATAAGCATCCATATAAAATAATATATATTATTTTAAGATAAAGAAAATCTCTCTTGAATTGTTTGTAGTTGCAAAGCCATTTTGCTAAAGAACAAATTGGAAGTTTTCTGTCTTTCCATTCCATTTTTCATGTATAAAAGGAGCCTTACAGTGTCTCTTCAGACGTTCTTTCATATTTAGTCCCAAATTTTCTGTATAACATAAGCACAAATATCTCATTGTAATTACCATCAAAACTAGATCTATCAATATATAATAAATATCCAAGTTCTTCTGTTGATTTGTTGAGTTGACATATATAATTAGACATTTCTACATTTTTTTAAACTTTTTAACAAGTTCAAGATGTTAAATTACAAGAAACATTTATGGAATATCTCTTTCAGTTCTTGTAGCATTTAGACGGTCACACACAGGTCAGTTATAAATTCTTATGATTACTTTGTCAGAAAACACCCATAAAGCTGGAAGACAAGACTTTAAAATACTGCCAGTCTTGCAACTTTACTGTTACTTCAGCTGATTCATAATGTAACATCAGTGTTTCATTTCCTGATATTGTATTCTTGGAGCAGAAAACACAAGATTGGGAAAGAAAAAGACATAGTGATAGATAAGTTGATAATTTGATGCCCTGGCAAGAAGGATCAACACCCTTCTGAGGATGAATGAAGAGTACATGATGCAGATGCTGATGTACTTTCACTTCTGACATCCTTACTGATAAGCAACATGCAATACCAACAAGAAAAATACAAAGTAAGAAAAGTTTTCTCTGAGCATGACTTCCAATGCACGTGAGCAGAAGTTAGTTTCTTTCAGGGAAGTATTTCACTAAAGAGCTAAATATGGTGTCATTTTACATTATTACCAAATGATAGCTGAACATGTTTATATGAATATGTGTGTATATATTTTGAAAATTTTGCTGGGCTTTCATGAGGTTTGTTTATTTGGGTTTTTGTTTAAAGAAAACATTCTTTCCAATTGATTTAGATATGAACTTAGGCATAAGGAATTTAGAGACAAATACAATATAGGATAAAGTATCTTCTGGGTCACAGAAGCCATGATAATCAAAGACTGAAATTCGCACACAAAGCAGAATAAAATTCAGAATTTCTTCTGTTAGGTCTCATTTATCAACTGCATTTCATTTCTTCTTCATTTCATATTTAATTCATTTCCAGGTTACAGTATCCTCCATTTGTCTTGCTGATATGCAGTATAGAAATGGTCAAGCCAAGCAATTACATGTCACTATCCATTGGTCATCTGTCTTGGACAAGTAAGGTATCTAGAGCAAAATTCACTTGCATTCTTCTTAGAAGATCACAGAATTTCAGTAGCACATTGTTAAGCACGGGTTGGGAGTACCTCAAACATTCTTTCTAGCTCTCTACATGCTTTTCAGTCCATGCAAATGTATGAAATACAGAAAGACCAAAAAAATATTTTCTTCTCACCTTGAAAAATGCATGCTAGAAAACGCTCATAGCACAGCCTCTTGCCAAGATCTCTAACCTATGGAATCCTAGTCCACGGAATTTCCTCATTGTGTGAGGATGGCTGACTATTGTGTTGACTTCCAATGAAGAAAATAGATCCCGTATATAGAAATTGAATAACTGATTCCTTTAAGAAGTCTTCTAAGAGCCCACTGCAAGCATTTGCAAAATCAAAGTCCTAGTCATTTATCAAAACAGAATCATCTCCTGGTGTAGCTGTTTCTGTTGCAAAAGCCCTTAATGAATAAAACCTTGAATGTTTAAAAAAAAATTAATATGATTTATAGCAGTAATCCTCTTAAACAGTCGAGTCTTTGCCAGCTTTCAACTAACAAGCTCAGTTATTAATGGCAGCAGTCTTACAACACTCAGGGATTACTGTCTAGGCCTGCTGACAATGCACTGCGAGTGACCAGTTTTCAAAGTGCAATCTGTTATTGTATTTCACAGTCAAATCAATGTTTAAAATTGCTTGAAGCATGATAACTTGCCTCTTCTAGCAAGCCCACTGTTAAAAAAAAAAAACCAACAAACCAACAGTGTATCATTCTTTTTAACGGTGATTAAAGGTTATGATTATTACCAGTGTAAGTTATCTGGCAACATTTTTTAGTTTGTGGTTTGATCAGGTAAACTTGAAAAGAATACCAAGCATAAAACATAACTTTACCTTTAGCTATAAAAAAGGACAGATATGTCAGAAACCTGTCTACCTTCTCTTAATTCTTAATATGGAGTTTCTGACAAGCATACAGATTTGCCTTAATTATTTATTTATTTCATTGAAACTGTTTTCATCTGTTTTAAATTTTTAATAAGTCTATTTAAATAAAGAGAAATCTATTGGGATGTTGATTTTATGCTAGAAAATCCTGACAGTTTTTGTATTCAGAAAATGTAGGTTTGTGGTATTTGGTGTAACATCCCTCATTAAAAACTGAGAGAATTCCACAGAAAGATCTCTAAGCACTGGTATGTCTGTGGCTAATGCAACAAAGGCAATAATGCACATGACTAATGATCTATGAACTCTCTCTTTCACCCTAATCCTGGAGACAGTGGAATTTCCCAGACAGCTGTATTTTTTTTACCCCCCAAAAATAAAACACTTTTCCATGCCGTGTTCCAGTTTTGTTTACCCTCAATATTTGGTAGCATCAACCTATCTCGCACAGACTAGAGAAGATTTTGAAAAAGAGACACTGTCTGTTGTAAAAGCCCTTGATAGACAAGTGGTCTTGCCTATATAGCAGTCACTAAAATCTTCAGAATATGGTTATTGTCATGCATCTTGTAAAAGAATTTCAGCAAAAAGAGCCTGTTATCCTCTACTCACCGACTTAGATAATGTTCTGGTCAGGATCTATATCCCTTTTGCATCTGATTTGAAGCAAATTTAAAATTTTTCTATCATTAATATTAACAAAGTGACAAGACAGCCTTTAGTACTATAAGAGCAAGTGTAGAATTTAACAACCCCATAGAATTTTTTCTGCATCAGTAACAACATGTTTTGTTGGGTTTTTTTTTGTATTTTCTCTTGCTCTAGAGAACCTGAGACATCTTTGAAACTACAAGAGGATACAGTCAAAGTGTGTTCTTCTGGCCAGGAAGCTGAACAAGCTGCAATATGACACAGGCACATGGAGCATCAGGAGGAGTAGAAGTAGGATATTATGTCTTGACTCAGCAAGAATAGATGTCATTGATAATTTTAAAATAAAAAAGCCTATTCTGCTGAAAGAATTCATCTCTAGCCATTATTTTAAGAATGATTAGAATATTTCATCTTTAATGATTTAATGCAAAACATCACTTTATAGAAACATTCATTATATGTTATTGTAGTGATATTGTAGTGTTTCTGGAAACTCTGAAGAAAATAAAAGAGAGAAGATATATGACAGGTTATAGAAATACATTATTAGATATTGGCTTGAAAACACACAGGAAAAAAAAGTGATACGGATTTTCTATGTTTCTGTGAAAGAAACAAGAATTCCACCTGGACAACAAAAACCCCAAATGGATGCCTGTGATTTTTTTCTATGCCAGCATAGCTTATAGGAAAAGGGGCTTTGTTCTTTGCTACACAGATGGTAAGAGAAAGAGAACTGAAGGCTCTGCAAGACATTTCACAGAGACATGTCTGACAGGTGATCAAATCATCGAACACTTCTCCCTGAAAAACAATGTTCAGATGTAGTCTAAGCATACACCCTGTGACAGCAGGAACATACTTTCCTCTGTGTTGACATTCATTTTAATAATAGAAAAAGGAAGCAGAATTTCTGGCAATGACAACAACAAAAAAGTATATGCTTTCATGTTTACGATACAGAACTCATCAATTAATGTATTTCTTTACTTGGGGATGACTGTTTAATAAGAAACTTTTAGCTTTTCTTAGCATATGAAAAAGTACTAACTCAGATGTGGAAACTCTGTGCAATCTGTTTTAGAGGTAAATGGTTTTATTCAGTACTGGATTATAAATGTCGGTGGAAATGCTATTAATGGTGTTAACATGGTGGCTTCCTACTAAATCATGTCCTTGATATTCAGAGCTAAACACATAAACAACATTTCAAGGCTCCTGTCACTCAGAAGCACATTTCTGCAGAATATAAGCATATCTGTCACCCTGAGATGTACACAGATTTTTTTTTTAATGCAAAAACATGTGCCTATTTTTAACTCTCCATTGTCCAAAAATGACTAAAAGAACCTCCAACATGTCATGAAAATTGTAATCTTAATCTTGTAGCTCAAAGAAATAGGTTACCAGAAACTATTTTCTTGTAACTCTGGTAGCCTACATTTGTTTCTTCTCTTCATATTCAATATTTAACATCACAAATGTCACATAACCAATCTTATATGTACTAAGTTCATCTACCATAAATTTACAGAAGCTATTAGAGACAAATCTATTAATGTGAACAGTTAACCAGTACTGACTTCTTATACTCCGTTGAAAAGCTTACAGGAAAAAAAAAAAATCTTGAGTATTTACTTTCTTCATCTAGTGACACAAACCATTTTATTCATCCTTTCATGGCAGAATGAATCAGAAACTTTTTTAGAAGTGGGAATTAATTGCATGAACATAGGACTAGCATAAACACACTAACACAACAAAGCTATATGAACCAACCTATCTGTAAAATCATATATTTTGTTGTTAATTAAAAATCATTGCAAGGAAACATCCTAAGCACATGACAGCTCAGGATTTGATCTTTCATGTAATCTCAAAAATGTTTTCACATATATGGTACTTTCTTAGAACTTTGATAGTATATATTTGTCAGTATGTATTTTGTGGAGAAATTCTATACAACCAGGACAAGACAAGAGCACAGTTGTTTGAATTACCTCTGATACAAATCAAGTAATTTGCACCAAAACTCCTAATTTTGTTATGTTTCATGATGTCTTATACTAAATGGGATTCTGCAATATTTGGTGTGTGTCACATAAAAACTACTTTTCATTAAAAATATTGAAATAAAATCTAACATGCATCTCAATATTGTAAAACACATGACAGTATTGTTGATAACAATATCAATGAAAACTCAAAATTTATCATTGCAACACTTTGTGTATATGTATATATATATACATAATGCATATAGTGAATCAAAATAAATGTCCATATACCTCGATGTGTTTTTGCAAGCTTTGGTCATTATATTATTGACAGTTCGAGGACTAAGGAGTTAATACAGAAATACAGAGAATGATATTTCCTCGCTTTCCCTCCTAGTTTCCTTTATTCCTTATTGTATCTGAAAATCTGAAAAGACTATTTCAAGGGATAAAATGCATTGTTCATTCAACATAAATACTTAATTAGCAAACATGTTTTAAACAAATGTGTTCCTTCTCTTAGGCAGTGAAAGGAACACTTAACTGCAGTAATCTAGCAAATAGGCAACAGATTAACTGCTTTTTTGAAAGATGTCAAATTAATCTACCCTGATAGGAAATTATACTTAAATTTTCAGATCTTCTTAACAAAAAGATTTGGAAAAACAGATTCTAAGAAACTCTTTTCCCCCTGTCTTCTTCAATTGTATCTTTCATTCTAGGGTGCAAAATAGAAAAAGCTTTTGCATTTTTCTGGGTAGGCACAGGATGGTCCAGTCACACACAAATAGATAAACCAATATAGCCATAAAATGGAAGGTGGAAAAGTCTCACAATTTCAAGCATTTCACAGAATCACAGGACCACAGAAAGGATAAGGCTGGAAGGGATCACAGGGAGGTCTTCTGGTCCAACCTCCCTGCTCAGGTGGGTTCATCCTGGAGCATATCACACAGAATTACATTCAGACAGTTCCATTTCCATTCAGTGCTTTGTTCTAAGTTGGGCTACAGGAAAAATCATGCTCTTAAGAGCACAATATAAATAATGCACCTGACTGCTCTCCTGTCTCTCCATTCCTGTTATTATGCAAGGAATTTTGTAGCATTTTGGGCTTGCAGAGTTGAACTGTTCCAGAATTTTATTACTGCAGTCAGGATGAATGAAGGAAGCAGATAATCACACCATTCCCCTTTTCTTCACATTTGTTTATGTCAATTCTAGCAATATTTTACATTTAAAAAAATTATTTTCATATTTTTCTAGAGTTGTTTTTCTTGTTATAAAGAAACACATTTGAGTGTTCAGAAATCCTTAGTATCTGTTATTGTCTGCAGAAATGATCTGTGGGAACTTACTGAAATAATTAAAATTCACCCCATAGCAACTGAGAATGCTCAATCTGGCATTTGACTAACCATGTAAATTTAAGAAGAAGCCCATCATTTCTTCGTAACACAGGTTTTCTGGATGAGTCACTGAGAGGTGACAAGACAAGAATGTACCTTGGTAGTTGGAAGGGTCTGTGGATAGGCTGTTTAGCAAACACACAGAGGAAAGATATATTACATGTTCTGCATTCCTCAAAGATATTGTCTCAAAGCTGTATCAGAGCGATATGCCAAATTCTGTATCAGTTTCTTTGGGTCAAAGTTCTTCAGAAAAACACATGAAAACTTTGTGTAAATATTTCTACACAAACTTTCCCTTCTAGTTATTAGAAATTACTGAAAATCATTATCTCTCTTTTCTGTTGGGAGAAAAGTTACTTCTTGATATCATAGACTACAACAGTTTGTCAGTGGTTTGAACCCTTATAATTTTTCCAACTTATGTGTTCTTCTATCTGCTGAGGCTAACTGATCTCTTTAAATTTTCTCATGTTTTCTCTACCTAGGTGTAATCATTTTCAAGACCGGTCTTCAGCAAATGATGGAGAAAAAAGGCTCAGAGGGAGTCTAATTACCACATCTACAAATCATTGTGAGGAATGGCTAAAGATGATACTTTCTTTCCTAATGTATTTAATTCTCTTGTAAAATGCAGGAAACGCATCATTTTGAAAAATTGTAAATGTAACTGGCACTGTGGTAAAGACTGTGTACAATTCCCCATCTAGTCAAATAGATATAATAAATTAATATATTTAATTGAAAATTGATGAAATTAAGAGGTGGAATCTCTGCTACAACTAACAGAAAGTTATTTCATTTTTGGATATTGAGTGTTGTCATAGTTTTAAAGTCACATAACCTGATCACCTGCAGTGCTAGAAATTAAAGATTCACAAGAAAGGATTAGCAGCTACCCAATAAATCCCTGATTACTGGCCAGTTAGAAGAGCACTCAATATTTTTTCATTCTACATAAACATATACAGTTATGTAACATATTACATTATTATGATATTTTGGAATTAATTTTATTATATTATCATATTAGGAGAATGTGCTGGCAAAATAAAATAAATAATGATATATGCATTCTATTTTTAACTTCTTTCAAGGTAATTCCAGATATTAAGTGTGTTTTTGCTTTTCCACTTGGTTATTGTGCAAAAGTTTAAACATCAAAATTGGGATATCTAGATGTCAAAAACAGACTTTGAATTTTGGAAGAGACAGATAGCTTCACTGATATTTTTCTGGTTCAAACAGGAATATGGCACCCATAAAAGGAGTGCCACTATATGATTCAAATTTTTAAAATAGAACATTGCTATACAGGATTATATAAATTGTTATGGGATATTAATTGCAATAACATAAGTACCTGGAATAATATGCAATTATACATAACACATATAAAATCACAATTATATATCACATATATAAAAAATCATTTTAAGAGCATGCTTTTTCCTAGCAGTGTATTTTTCCCAATTCGAAGACATGCCATAGCAGTATTTCTACGAAGTAGAAGTAGCAGTATTCTATCTCTAGAATATTCAATATGATTATTTTCATTTATGTCATAATCCAAATCAAAGAAAAACATATCTATGTTTAGATCAATACAGTAGTATTGATATTATGAACGTGAACACCTAAAAATTACGGAATGCCAGCAGTAAGGGTCTACCATTCCTTAAATCTCTTTCTGTCATGCACATAACCTGCAACAGACCTTAATTATGCGAGCACCTACTACTTTTTGATTGAGCCTTTCCTCATTTAATGCAGCTAACAGATGGCATTCATTTATTAGCACCTACTCAATATTTTCTTTCTCTACATCATTCTAAGCCCTAGAAATTTCTTGCTACATATTTTGCTCTGAAGACAGTATTATAAGTTTTCATCTAAGCTTTACTGTGAGGTTACAATGATGGCACTTCAAAATAATAATATTTCCTTTCACACTTTGTAAATGAAAACTGAAGCATATACTAAAAATTTATATATTTTTTTCTGAATATTTCACCTAAAATGCCCAGTTTTGAAGATCATGTGTTACATGATATATTTAAGTCCATTTTCTATAGTCTCAATCAAAATTCTAGGCCATCTACATTTTTGTAAATAAGACAAAACCTAACTCAGTAGTCCACCCCTCTGGAAAGAGGGATTACATAGTTAGTGGTAAAACATTAAGACATTGATATAAATAATATGCCTTTATCACTCTGGAGACATGAATTAGAAAAGATCCACTTATCTGGACTAGTATTTGTTGGTTTGGACTGTGAGAACATCTTTGTGTTTCTTGAGTTAATTTACAATGAAAAAATTTCAACGTGTTCGAGTAAGCAGAAGAGCAAATTTTGTACATGCATGCCCAATGTTTCATCTGCTTTTCCACCTATACCATTGAATCTAATGAAAGCCTTTAATACAAATAACTGTATCAGCATTGAAACTGTATCATGTAGTTAGAAATACTGCTCATTATGCCTGTAAGAAGACAGCTGTTTAAATTAGTAAACATGATTTTTACAATATTTCCTTAAATTTTTCTGTTCAACTTTGCAAATGTAAGAGTTACATATAATGTTCCTGTGATACAGATAGGCATGTGTGTATTACTTTCTTAGTTAAAAACAAGCCCACTTTGATTTTGAAATTCTAGCACCTGGACACATACTGATTTCATCTGCTTTTCCAGAAAAGCAGAAACTTTTGCAAAGTTGACAATCATCTCTGCAATACCCTTGGCTCTACCTTTAGTTATATTTCCTAGGTAGTCCCAGCCCTTCCTATTCCACAACAGCTTCTTATCTGCTCTACAGCTCCTGAAGTTCTTCTCCTAGAAGAAGGCTGGAGAGGGAATTTTTACCCAGGAAAGTAGTGATAAGACAAGGGGGAATGGTTTTAAAATGAAAGAGGGGAGATTTAATTTAGACTTTAGAAGAGTATACTTTACTATGTGGTTGGTGAGACAATGGAACAAGTTTCACAAAGAAGTTGTGAATGCCCCATCCTTGGAAATGTTCAAGGTCAGATTGGATGGGGGTCTGAGCAACCTGGTCTAGTGAAAATTGTCCCTGTCCATGGCAGGAGGGTTGGATCAAGATGATTTTTAAGATTTCTTCCAAACCCAACTATTCTATGAATAAATTATTCCATAACAGTGAGAGGCCTAAGGTGTCCTGTAAAGTAAATGACTTGAAATGTTTTCTGGGTTCCAAGTTAAATATCAGATGCATAAGCCTTAAATTGCAGGGGAATAGGTTACTGAAAGATTTTTCTATGTAAAAGTTGAGAAAAACATTTAACTACTCTTATCATAAATTCTCAAGTGTTTTGAGATGATATATACATACCTTCTTTTTTTTGTAGATTAAAAGGCAGCTCCAGAAAGTCTTTAGCTTTGGATTTGTAAAAAGTTATGCCATTTGCCAGATGACAAAAATAATTTGTGTGCTAGAATTTTCCTGGCTTTCAGAAAGTTTCCAATTTGTGAATGGTTGTGTAAAATTCAATTTCCCTTTACTCTTTAGAGACTATAAATCCATCTAGAGGTTTAAGTAGATGATTCAAAATTTTGGGGAGGAATTCAGTTACTTAAACAGAGGTTACATAACGCCATTTTTTAGGTCATCCTGTTTCATATCTAAGAGCACTGTGAGGTGCCTCAGCAAAAAAAAGACATCATGCATTGCACTATGATGAGGCAGCTGAAAGCCATCCTTGGGAAGAAATTAATTTCATCTAAATGTAGACACCTGCAACACAGACCTTTACATTCCAGCTAGTCATTACAGGGTCATTTTCTAGTCAGTGGAGAGCAATAAGTACTTCAAGAGCCTAATTTATCTGACTGAATGTCCATGTCTACTCTAGGATGAGATGAACCATGCCCTTAAGGTATCTTTTAAATATAAAGGTATCTAACATGATTAGCTGAGATTTGGACATCTATATTGTAGACATCAGCATGTACTCAGATGAATAGGACTCGTGTCAGCAGAGTGAAGAAATTTTCTGGCAAAATGAGTCTGCCAGATAACAGTGATTCCCTAAAACTGAAATACCTGATTATTTTTCAGAGCCTGGCACACTGGCTTTTGGTTGTCTGGTGTTTCAAATCCCACAGCTCAAATTCAGCCTCCCTATTCACTACCCTGAAGTTTTAAACCCACGGGTGAGCCAACAGCCTGTGTGACTAAACTTTCCCAAACCACACTGAAGGATCACACACATTTAAGCATTTTTCCTCTCAGTATGGAAGTATCACAGAAGGATTGCTCTTAAGCTCTGGATAATGATCAGAACTGCCAACAGAAATCAATACTGTCCTTATTAACAGGTATTCACTGAATTCAAGTATATGTGACTCAATACAGAATAAAACAAATGAAGAACTGAATGGCATGTGTAAAGGTAGCAGGAGCTAAATGAATCATAGAATCATAGAATGGTTAAGGTTGGAAAAGACCTTTAAAATTATCACGTCTAACTGTCAATCCAGCACCACCACCATGTTCAACACTAAACCACATCCCCAAGTGCCATGTTCACACATTTTTTGAACAATTCCAGGGGTAGTGACTCCACCACTTCCCTGGGCAGTCTGTTCTAAAGTTTTACAACCCTTTCCATTAATAATTTTTTCCTAATATCAAAGGTAAACCTCCCCTAGCACATGAAACACACAAATGCACCAATATCTTCCATTGGGAAGGTAAGATTTATTCTCTTCTTATTGTCCAGCTCTAAACTTCAAACTGATGAGTTTAACTGTATTTATTAAATTTATTTATTTATTTATTAGACAAGTGGACATTTATTTATTAGACAGAAGTCTGGACTTTTTTTATTATTTGCCATTGTTCTGTTGGATATGTCTAAAACACAGGTTTGAAAACAGTACTTGGGAATTTAAATATCTCAATGACACAAACAGGTTAGATATTATTTCTGTACATAGAATGAAAAAAAAATCTATGAAGCAATTCATTCTTCAAAATGTAATCTTATGTTTCATAGCCCATGAAAAGAGACTGATTAATACATTTCCTGTGCTATTTGTGAATTCATGACAAAGCTGCTCACCCAGAGAAAATAACAGACTGAAAGATTATTTTAAAGCTGACCTTCTAGGTAGTGCACTGATGGCATCCTTTATAGTAATACACTTCAGTACCATAGCATAGTTATTAGAATACAATAATTAAAAAATTCTGGTTTTCTGTGTCTAGTCAAGTTGACTATAAAGAAATGGCTGCCTTTTTTAATGGTCAATTAAACACTTATGATTACATAGCCAAAGAATCACAGCTTTCCTCACAGTAGATACTTGTGGTTAGTATGATCTATAAATCAGCAAACATATTTTAGAACAAGTAAATGACTAGACATTAGCAACAAGCAGACTGAAACTATCATGAAAGCAATTAAAAATATTTATAGGGTATGTTTCATGAAACCAAAATAATACTCATTTTTTTCAGGAGATGACTATTTACTGTAAATAATACTGTTAATGGCATACATTCATCATATCTCACATTAATTAGGTTCTTTTTTTCGTTAGGATCTATGAAACAGTTTTAAGTACCAATGTCAACAACAGTTAACATGATTAAAACTGCATTCCTAATAAGAATTTTATCCCAACTTGTATTAATGTTTATTTTAAAATGCTTCTGTGCTGTGGAGCCATCTGTTTCTTGCTAGTTATAGTACCTGAGTTCTACAATCATAGGACCCAAGGGAGATTTTCACCTATTTTTCTTCATAGTATAGCAGGCATTCACTACTGCATTCAAAAGATATATGTCAACTGAAGTTCAGAAGTTGTAGTCAATAAGAAAATATTCGCAAACTTTTGAAGTTGAAACTTCTTGGGAACTCCTTCTAATTTTATTGGTCTGTTTGCTGGCTGTGAATTTGAAATTGCTGATTTTCTCACATTATATTAGGAAGGAGGGGAGAGACACTAGCAGCACAAAATCAGTCATCCTTCTGTATGTACTTTAAAAAATATGCTAGCTTTGCAAATTAGCTTTCTTTAAACATATGACTTTCAAATCACCTTTTGAAGAATATTAAAATCAATTAAACAATGGGTAAATGTTCACTTAAAAGAAGAAATCAATCAGCTGTAATTTTTGATTGATTATTTTGGAATAGAGTGGTGTTCAAAATATTAACTTATTGCACATTTTTCTACAACTATAAAAACACCATGTGAATTAGGTATGACATCTCATAGTAAATAGACAGAAAATTAAGTTTGCCTTTTGAAGTCTTGATTTGTATCATGTGATCATCTGCTCTTCATTTGGTAGGTCATTCCTGTTAAGTAGAAAGGTAAATTACTTTCTAAAAAAGGTCAGATTTTTAAGTAATAAGAGCTACAAAAATTCACAAGTTAAACTAGAATACATGGTATATAGAGGTAAGGTTGCACTTTACAGGTGCTGCTAATTGGGATTTTGCTTAAAAGTTAAGCTTGGGTGATGTTACAACACAATGCAAAATATACACAGATAATTTAATTAGATTGACACAGAATAGGGACACATATAGAAAGGCATATATATATAACACTCAGAATTTTGTCTGAACTGGAGAAAATATACAGTCCTTTGCACTCAGCAGTTTATAACATGCCATGAACATAAATGAGGATTTTAGTAAGAACCAGATAACAGTGTCTTGGCCAAAATTCTAACTAAAACCTAGAAAGGAAAGAAAAAGATAACCAGACTAGTTGTTAAATACATCCAATTTCTCTACTATGAGTACTGTCAAAAAACAGAGTGCAGTAGAATCACTGCATCCCTACTATTTAAAATAAGGATACACTAGGAGGTGCACTATCATCTACACATTATGTAAGTGGTGGCAATATCTGTGTGATAAATTAAAGAGATTAGAGACAAATTGCATTTATCATGAACTTAAGATCATCTCACCTGCAATCTCTTTACTAATTGATTGCCACTGGGACTACTTTTACTACTTTTAGATGCGAATAGGTGAAGTCAGACAATGGCCATATTTAGCCCAATTTGCATAGGTGTGCATTTGTCACTTGCTGGGCAACTGGCTTGACGTGGCTGTTGGAAAGGAAAAATAGGGTAGTCTGTTCACATCTAGCCTATATATAGGTATGGGACATTTTGCAGCACCTGTTTCTAGCCTGTTGGGATTTCCCTCTTTGGAAAAGCAGTGAGTTAAAACACACATGAAGCCCACGTTTGCAGTCATGAGGAATGCAGTGAAGACAGGCTGCATTAAGGCTTGGGACGGTGTTAACTACATGTTAACATGCACTCATGCAAAAACATATGTACATTCATTATTATTGAAATACTAAACATTATATAAAAAGGTATACTTCCAAGGCACCGGAAGAACCGCAGAAAAGTAAACTTCAGCTCTCAGGTGAAGGGGACTATGGGTGCTGCATTTTCAAATGAAAGCAGAAAGGAGAGTGGTATATTGGTGAAAAAAGCCTTGAAAAACCTGACTTCAAAACAAATTTGTTCTTGCTTTAAGGCCCCCAGAAATGTCTCCCAACATAAACTAAAACGATGCTCTGGAAGTAGCAACAGTATTTTGCATAGATTCCAACAAGAATGGGAATCTCTTCTTGGGAATCTCTTCTGCTCTCAATTCATTCAGATTTTGGAATCAAACATTTCAGACCTGACTTACAACTGCTATTCTTTATAAAATAAAATAATAATAATCATTATTAATAATATTGATTTTTTTAAATTATACTTGTGGGTCCCTTACAACTCCAGATATTCTATGATAATAATAGTACCAACAGCAAAAACAACCATAATAATAATAATAGTAATAAATTCTGCATAATATAGGAGGGAAATCTTCTGAATCTATGAGAGGGAGGAATTGAGAAAAATGAAAACTGTCATGCTTCCACTAACCTCAGCACTCCTTTTCCCTGGCAGGCCTCCAAAGCCTTTCTCATTTATGCAGTCTTCAGGGTAAAAAAGAGGCTGCCGGTTGCTGATTAAAGTCTCCCTTGGCTGTTGTCCTGCCTGGCAGACTCTCTTTTTTTTTTTAAATTTTTTTCCTACTGGTTATTTAATATACTTTACTCTACAATTAGTCTACAGGGGCTCGCTAAAGGCAAACACTCCTCTCCCTGCCTTTGGCTGTATGCAGCCATACAAATGGTGCAAGATTACAAACTGAGTTATCCAGAGTAGTTCAGTGAGGAGCTATGCATAGGAGTTTCTACTGGAGTTTTTTGTCTAAATATGTCCTTTTAGATATATGAAGTGCTGCTTGAACTAGGGAGAATCATTATAACAAAAAAGCATTGATCTAATTATTGCAAAAATATTCAGCATTTTATCTTAACACTCAAACAAAAATGAAAATGAAAAAAATTGCTACCAAAAAAGACAGGTGCATTTATGCACTTTGGCTGAGAGAGTTTTAGTACTGTATCTGTCTTCAAATGCTTTCATCTCTATTAAGAAATTCCTGACAGCAACAAATTACTAGTCTTGTATAATCTCTAGCAGTTATGGCTATTAGTAGCATAGGTAGAGAGACACTCCCTGGTCTCACCCTTTGTCATATCCCCAAACACCTCCGATTCCAGCTGCAGAGTTCAAATTATTCCTACTTAGGAAAGTCAGACACTTTGCAGAAATTTTGATTTTCATATATGCCAAGAGAAAATATATATTTGTCAGAGCAGAACAGTCTACTTTCCATAGTTTTACCAGGTGAGTGAAGGATTTGGATCAGGGTTTAGCTATGGCTGGATATGGTTCCAACAAGAATTAGGCTTCAAGAAATATCTCCTGTTAGGGCTTCCTGCACACCCGGGTGCTGAGTGCTTTCTAAGTCTGCAACCGACTTTGGCTTCGAGTCCTGTCTGTGTCCTGCCTCTTAGAATATGTCTCAAGGGCATTAAAAAGTATGATGCACAATTAAGAGAAATTATTTCATTAATTTTGTCACATTTTGTGATATCATGGGGCAGGACTACCTCACCAAGTGAAAGAATAATTGATAAAAATGACTACAGTCCCTAAAAGTTCTACAAACTATAATAAAAAGACATGTTATAAATCCAAAATGACCTGCAAAACTCAGGGGAAAAGTGAATATGATCTCTTCCCAGTTATTCTAGCAGAGACAATATAATTTTCAAACTTCATGACAGCTCTATTGCTTTTTGTGCTATGATTTGGCAGTGTGTTATGGGTACCTTCATCCAGAAATGCTCTTTCATCCGAGACTGCAAAGTCAAGACTTTTCTTGTCATCCTTTTATGACATTGTAACTTGAAGAAGTTCCAGCACTAAATGCAACAGAGAAAATGAACCAGAAATCAGCACTATCTGAAGTGCATTTAATCGAGTGACTGAGTAACAAATTAGTTTTTATGGCAAGGGCAACACATATTTGTTTCTCATGAAAATAATTAAAATCCGACCTATTTTTATGCTTTTAAAAGAAAGATTATATACTAAAAAATGAAATTAATATATTTGAAAGATATTTATTTGTTTACAGAAATAAATTAACTATATACAATTACAAAGTGAAGGAAGAGAGTGAGGCTTTCTGTAATGATCTATTTGGGATTCATCACACCTGAAATAGAAATAGATAGATATGAAATGGAATATCAAGATCTAGCTACTATTGACTGCTTTTATAAGTAGCAGAGAGAAATAGTGGCTTCAGAAAGCAACTCATCCATCTGATCTTTGCTAGATACCTCTCTAATGAGGTACCTATTGCTTTCCATTGAGCTCACAGCTTAACTAACCTAAATTTATATATTTACATCGTGGTTATTTATGACAGAAGAATTCACGTACATAACTTAAGTAGATACATAACACAATCATGAGGCAGGGAGACAGCTTCTACTCCAAGGAAATTGCAACACCGAAATTAGACAGAAGATGACAGAAACACGAAAGATAAAAAAGCCACACCCCAAACTCTCCTTAAAAAACCAACCTAACAAAAGAACCTATCAAAGAATTAGTGTCATCTTTGCTGATTGTCATCACAGAGTAAGCATAGAACACCTTCACTGGTGCCTTATTTAATTCCAATTGAAGATATTTCCAGAAAGGTAGTGGTGTAGGTTTGCAGGTGCTTTAAACTATTAAAGCAAGCATTAAGAAAGACTATCTGAACACTCAACAAATTAAGCAAACATGTAGCAGCACAAAAATGGTGTTTTCTCAGTACTAACAAGCAGAAAGAATGTTGATAGGCCAAATATAAATGTCTGTAAAGAAATTTAGATCAAAGAGAGCATTCAGTTCCTGGACCTGACACATTTTGATAGCTCAAATAAAGTAGAAGGGAGATCTGGAAGGAATAAACAAGACCTCTTTTACAGAAACATTGAAACTGAGCTACTGATGAGGTTGCCATGAGAAGATACCAGAATTCCAAAAGCAACACTTACAGAATTATCTGAGATCAACATTTCAATGAAAACCTGGATGCAGATCACAGTTAAAAACACAGTTTTATCAGTAGTTACTCAAAGAAATGATAATAGAAAAATTTAGTTATTGATGTTTTCATGCTTGGTTAGAGTTAGAAATGTTAAGTACACAATTAAACTTTACATCAGATGGTAGATTATTTATTAAACCTTCCTTAAAACTTTTTGGTTTTATTAAGCTGAGGAAATAAAAAGCCAGATAATAAACATGATGTATGTTTTAGTTACCAACAAGCCTGTATAAAAAAAAATAATTGAAGCTCTAAAGTATGACTATATTGACCTTATTCAGTCATAGTAAATATTACTCTTTCAAAATATGAATTGCTTCCATAGGACTCCTGAAAAAGTAATGTGAAAAACAGTGACAAAATTGGGTTCTATGTGAAGATGCTGCCTTAATCAAATTCCAAGTAAAAATACAGGTTTCATTATACACATTTTCACAGAGAGGAAAGAAGCTGTAGTCTATCCAACCAATGTGGAAGTGTACCCACAAAAAGTAAGCCTTAGCAAAATAAGTTAATGCACATTTATGGTAAGTGCTTTGTATGTTTTGTTTAGAAAGTGTACTATGCAGAACAATTAACTTAAAAGGATCAAGTACGTGTGGGAAGGGAGATTAGCAGAGGAGACTGCAACTAAGGAAATGTTTTGCAGATGTACTGCATTTAAATTAATAAAATCTCATTAGATTTTATGTTTGCCAATAACGGCTGGAAAAGTTACCATACATTGTAGGAACAATTACCCAAATCTTCACTGTCTCATTAGGTTTGTCATACTGTTTTCATTATAATACATTAGAACTTGCAAGTGAGCCTTCAGTAATGACATATTGTTCCAATTCTCCTTTCAGCAGGCTCTAAGATATTTTAGTATTTGTGTTATAAGCCAGCAGGTGTCTTCACTTTGGTTTTTTTCTGAATCAGTTTTATACACAGACCTCCAGACACAGAATGGAATGTAAAAGGGCTTTCAACAACCACATAAAAATGAGTCTGATTAGAGTAGAGCAATACACACTATTTTTATGTTTTTATGATAATTCAAGGTACTAAAAATGTGCATCTTTAGAGTATATATCTATTCCTGTAAGTCTTGTTAGTGAAAGCTGTATTAATGTAGATAAACCATGTGATATATAAAGTTTGCAAATCTGCATAACAAATGGAAAGCATAAAGCTGATTTGAATATCTAAGGCATTATAAACTTCAATGAGAACAACCAACACTGTTTGAGCTTGTAAGGCACTTGCATTCAAATGAGTAAGATTTAAAAAGGATATGATTTTTGTAACACTTTGAAGCTTTCTGCTTCAGGTCTCAAGAAGCTCAAGGTTAAAATGAATACCAGATTTAAACATTGAGGGGAAAAGGTTTAGAAACAAATTGAAAAAGAAAACACCTTCAAAAATGAGATTATTTTTTGTGCTGTCCATGAGCAAATAAAACTCCAGAAAATAAGTTCTCTTAGATCTGCAATCTCAGTGTTGTTCTTTTTAGCTACATAATGAAGTAAAATGTTAAAGAACACATTAAGAAAGGTTCTTGAACATCCTGACAAGGATATTATACTTACACCATCGTAATAGCTGGATTTTCAAATACTTTAGAACTGCAGAAAAGTGAAAGCAGAATCAAACAAAATAGTGAAAAATGTCTATAGGTGGTACTGAGGGACATTTACCATCTTCTCCAGTACAGTCTTTATTATGAAAGAATGTGAGGAAAAGAAACAAATGACACATGCTTATTATAATTTTTACATAAATCAGCCTAACAATTAATTTTTACTAGATACAGGGCTAGTTGTCTAAAATCAAACAGCTTATTAAAAGTACCACAGTTAAAATTGAATTTTTGTCCTAATTTGATTAATATTATCCATTTCAAGTGATTTCTGAAAATGTCTATATCTTGTATTAAATCATAGCTATCTACGTACATAAAGCAGTTGTATTCAGGACAGGAAATTAACAGGGACTACAAAATAGTCTCTGATCCACTGCTTATTTTACCTTTACCACAGTCTCACCACAGCTGCTGTCACCACAGAACAGAATGACAACTACAGTGGTGATAAAAAAATTGTTAATATTAATTGCTTGCAACAGCAAAGTTTCATCAGCTTTCCATTAGCATGAAACAGCATGAGATTCCTCTCAACGAGCATCAGGAACAGTGTAAACATCTCTAATGAACCACCTATTACAGACAGAAATATGTATACAAGAAAATTAAATCACCCAAATATATAGTAGCATATATTTCTCCTCTAGAGAGAAATTATGGTGAATGTCTGTGGATTCTACCCACAGAAATGGATTAATAGTCAGGTAATGCACTCATGACTAGTGCTGGGTCCTGGTCCTGGGTACCCATGCAGCACTACAGGCTTGGGGAACAGTGTCTGGAAAGCTGCGCAGGGGAAAAAAACCCTGGGGTGTTGGTCAACGCCAGAAGTGGGCTAATGGCATCCTGATTAGCATCAGAGATAGTGTGGCCAAAAGGACTAGGGCAGTGATCTTCCCTCTGTAGTTGGCACAGTTCTGGACCCTTCAGTGCAAGAAGGACATTGAGATGCTGGAGCATGTCCAGTGAAGAGCAACAAAGCTGGTGGAAGGTCTGGAGCACAAGCTCCAGAGGAACATCTGAGGGAGCTGGAGTGGTTTAGCCTGGAGAAAAGGAGGCTCAGGGGAGATATTGCTCTCTACAACACCTGAAAGGAGGATGTAGTGAGGTGGAGACTGGTCTCTTCTCCCAGTCAACCGCATTTTTACAGAGCTGACAAACTTGGTTCATCTTGCAGGATAGGACAAACAAAAGTAATTTCAAGGTGTTTCAGGGGAAGTTTAGATTGCCTCTTAGGGAAAATATCTTCACTGAAAGAGTTGTCAAGCATTGGCATAGTCTGCCCAGAGAAGTTGTTAAGTCTTCACCCTTGAAGATATTTAAGAGACATGTACATGTGCCAGTTAGAGTCATGCTTCAGTAATGGACTTGGCAGTGCTAGGTCAGTGTTTGAACTTCATAACCTTAAAGGTCTTTTCCAATCTAAATTATTCCATGACCCTGTTGGGGCTGGGGGGAACAGCAGGGAGGGCTGGAGGGGAAGCAGGAAAAAACCTCACCAACTCCTAAGAAAATGAGATAACCTTCAAAAAGTTCTTAAGAAAATGTAGGGAATGTCGAAGATATAAATCAGAGCAGTTTTTGTGAAGACTAAAATATAAAAATATCCTGCAAAGTATATTGCCTAATGAGCGCAAAATAAAAATCTTGCAGTTTCAGAAATGTGCTCTCTTCAGCGTAGCAGAACATTGTTCATTTGTTTTGCATTAAACATATACCTTGGTTTTTATTTCTTAAATGGATGTGAAAGTCTAAGAAAAGGCATGCAAGAATGTGGAATTACATACTGATGTGACAAAGATAAACATCACTCTGAATTCAAACAGACACTTTCATGGAACCTTTCCTTGACGCAGAAAAAGGATAGTTTTTCCCACACAACTCCAGTGCTCCAACTGAGCACTTCAGTGCTGCTCTTGAGCCATAGTGTCATGGATTTCATAACAACTTTGCACCTGGACATCTTGCTCTCTTACCCCATATTACTCTATTTTAACTTCTGTCTGATGGTCACCCCTGCTGTTACTTATTACTATACTGATACCTTTGGGTCTGGTCTTTTTAAGATACAGGTTTTCTTAATTAATGCACTTCTTGCTGTTCTATTTTTTTCACTTTTAATTTGTCCATGAACTTTAATTAAGCTCCTTCATCACGGCTCACAGGTTTGGCAAGCTTCATACGTATATATATATCTGCTCACCCAGCAAGATGACCCAAGTTTGCTAACTCTATAAAAATTCTGTTACTTCTGTGGATGTCTTGCATAAGAGAGCTAAAAACAGTAAAAATGGGATAAATAGATTAATTTAGATTTATTATTTTTAGCATAGAAATTTAATTTTTTTTAACAGAGAAACTGTACTGTGTATAAACATAAATCAGGTAAAACTAGATTGTGCATATTTAAATATTTCCTTAACACTTATTCTGAATCAAAAAGTCTAATTCTTCCCTGACAGTGTTAGCCAAAGAAGAGTGCACCCCTTCACATGTACCTACTTCACCCTTCTCTGATATTTTTCTTTTTGTATACTAATCTATAGTGATATTTATTTACATGTGAACAAATAAGTCTATTAAAGGTATCTGAAACATTGTATTTTGATTTAAAAACCAAGTGAATCTAGTTTTATAAATATCTACTAATATTTTCTAGGTTCCTAAGGATTTAAAATTCACCTGTTGAACTATTTACTGTCTTATTAACAAATTTATCTATGAACTGTAAGCATGCGCTTTATTTTCTCATCTCATTTGCTTTAGATTACACTGCAAAAAACTTCTAGAAGATTCTTGGTAAATATTCTCCTTGTTGCTAATAATGTCAGATAGTATTATGCATTAAATGAGTCTATCTATTGACTTAAGAGAGCTGCATTCTAGATTCTCTTCTAACTAGTGATATTAAACATTTTCTTTTCTTACTTCTATACAATCTTTTCTGAAATCTCCTGCCACCCTAAGAGTTTATAAAGGTTTTGGATGCAACTAAAATTTTGATTAGAATAGACCAAATTTTGGTCCCTGGTTTCTCAGTAAAAGCCCGTAGTATCCTTTTTTCCTGAAAGATGGGACTTCACTTGTTTTTCAATAGAAACAAGAACAACTTGAAGGATTATTCTGTGCCAAGAACACACAGCAACTCAACTCAGATGGGCTCCCTCTTGTCTTGGGAAGAAAACATGGCAGGCCGGATAGACATGGCCCATGGGTGACACCTGATTTATTAAATGATATTTGGTCTTTTTCACACTCTGTGAGTGATACCTGCCCTTTTGGTCTGGTGTTTGAACTCTTACTAGATTGCCAGTCTGCCTTGCCTCAGCAAGGCATGCTAAAAACCAAAGCCCCAGTTCTGAGCTGTACATTGTGCTTTCTGGGTCATCTATTCCTTTTTCAGAGACAGAGCTGAAACACAGCTTCTTTATCCCTTTCTCAATAATTTTTTAAGAAACCGTGCAAATCCTTTGAAATGTACTTGAAAACAGTGCAAGAAACCAATCATAAACTCTTGGTCTTTGAAATGCAGGACAAATGACCACAACTGTAATAAAAATGAGAAGGGCAAGCAATTTCAAATAACACAAGAATTTTTTTCAAGTGCTAGGGAGGTTTTGTACTGATTTAGTTATATAATTTGTCATTTCTTGTTTTTCTGAATTATACTACTGAACTAAAACAAACAAAAAAACCCAACCCAATAAAGGATAATTAGGAACTGGTAACTGTACCGCCCCACATAAAATCACGTGCTAATAGACTCTCCCCCACAACAACAATAAAACAACAGTAACAGTAACTACTTGTGTAATTACATATAAGCTTTAGATTTCCTTTCCAGCCTACTGAAATGCTTCTAATTGAAATGAGGAGAAATTCTAGGTACTTGCCTTAGAAAAACTGAAAATATTACTCATCATTCTTTTTTTCTTTTATCTCTTTATAAATCATTAATTATTCCATTGAGGCTATTCTTTAGCAGTTAGTTGATGAGACTAAATACATACAATAACGTACAGTGAGTGTTAATTACAATTGAGTGACCCCATCCTCCTTATAAGTACTCTAAAATCAGTTTTAATTATATTTAAATATATAGTGTTATCTCCATAGAAGAAATTTAATATATGAGTTTGATCTTCAGCTATAGCCTAAAAAATATTGTAGACAGAATAAACAGAAAAGAAAAAGCCACTCAGAGGTATGTGGCACTGGGATTGAAGGTTTTTAGATTTCAGAGTGTCTGCATCATAAACTCATGCTGCTGAAAGAATTATGAGAACCTCTTAGTTGTAGAAAAATATCCAGGTCTTATGAAAACCACTGAGAAACAGTGGATACCTTGCATTTTGAAAAATTTACACTTTCAAGAATATGTCTTGTAAACTTCTGGAGTTCATATTAGTCCTTGGTTGAATTAAAATGAAGAGAAAGAGCAGTATTTTCTTGCCTACATAGAGAGCCATGTAGGTCAGGATATTTGCATCAGCCTTACATTCTCATATTCATTACTAGTTTTCATGCATCACTGGTGAAGTAAAAGAAAAATTCTCAAAAATCTGGATGCAATCTCTAAGACTGAGAACGTGCTGAGTTAATGATATTGTTCATGGCTTAGAGTGACTTACAGTACTTGGGGGCTATTAAGAGAAGTGTAACATAACTCATTATTGCTCCTGGTACTAATAACATACGAGGCACTCACATGTATGAGATAAACCCCATAAGTTACCGTAGTCTATATCATCTCTCCATTATAACTACAGACATTAAATAGCCAAAATTCCACCCATGCCCCCAAAGTTCCATCATAAAACTGAGTAGATCAGCATATCTGTTGATTCTGCTGGCTTGTTGTTTCTTTTTTTAATTTTGGTTTGTTTGTTATTCCTGATTTCCTTTAGCTCTGTCTTCCTTTAATAATTTTATTCTTATTTTTTATTTGCTTTATTTCATTTATATTTGTTGTAGAAAACTCTTGAGACAAAATTCCACCACTGTTTATAGTAATCACATTAGTCAGGCAGATCCTCGGACATCCTATTTCCATCAGAAAAATTTATTAATTCACTCCAAGGGCAAAGCAGATAAAATATATTAAAAACTTCACCCAAAGACAGTAAGACCAAGCTTTTAAACTTAGTCCTGTGCTAGGATGAGCCCAGGGACAGACAGAAGCAATTCTTTTTTTGTTTTCCCTTTGCTGTAGGGGGAAGCAATTTTACTGCAGCCTTTTATAATACATGGCTTATCTTCCCCCTTGTGAATTGCCCTGTTTGGCATATAACAGAGAGCAGAGTTAAGGTTCCATATATGCCTTATGCATGTCCTTTCAATATCTCCTAGTATTGCTCACCCCAGGTGAAAATATAACATTTGCCACAAAATAACTCCATGTTCTTTTCCATGTTTTGAGGTTCATTATGCTGACACTGAAGGACAGAGGCTATACGGTTGTTCATTCATTCCTTAGTTTCATTTAAGGTCACAGTTTCACCTGTAACATAACAATTACAAGACAGAAAACAAATCATTACAGTGTAATTCAGGATGTTTTCACAATGTGCTAAACAATAAAGATCCTAAAAACATTCATAATAGAAGAACATTATTTGGAGGAAGAGACCAGAAGTATAAATTATGTTAAAATAAAATACTGTGAGGTAACTTCATGACAATTTTCTGTTACAGCACTGAAAGGGTTTTAGAAAATATGTTTTGTCATGATAGATAAGAACACAAATAGGAGTATGTATACAGCAGTCTGGTTTATGAAAAAAATTCTTCCAAAGATAATTGGGATGTAGAAACTCTCAGCCATAAGCATTCCTCTGTGCAGATAACAGCAAGAAAGATGCACCACAATGGGCTGCTTAGGGCTGCAGATATTCACACCAGCTAAGAATTTGTCCATGTAGTTCTAAGGAGAGAAACATAAAGACACAGAAAATGGAAATACGCCTCCCTTTACTCTTCGTCTGTGTAAGCCTTAAGCATAATGTGTCCAAACACTCAGTTGGAAACATTTTGAGAATAGAGATGTAGCCGTCAAGTAGGAGGAGGACAGACTCACTGAACGTTTCAGTCTCTGTATACAAGCTTTTTGTTCCAGTGATTGGTTGTCATTCTGGGTCATTGCTGATAAAGATCCCACTAGAAGGGAGTAAAAGGTTTACCCTAGATTAGGCAGTGTCTATGTCATTGTGAATTCTGCTCTCAGATTCGTGCAGGTGGCATGAAAGTTTATAGGCAGCACATACTGTTGTCTAAACAAAGGATTGCATTTGTTTAGAATTTTACCAGAATTTAAAAAGTAACATCATGTCATATAATGCACAATATAGAGAACACATTTTGGGGAAACGTTTACGATTTTCAAAAGATACTGAAATAGCTAATCTAATTGCATCTGTGGTGCCTGCAAAATGTCAGTTCAAATATCATAAAACATTACTGCTGACTTATCTAGAACAGGCTTGTTCTGTTTTTACAGATTCATAATGAGCAGTAACATCAACTGTAATATAATATGATACATATTTTAATACATACATAAAACTCTCTTCTGGTTTTTTTTGTTCAAACAAGTCTAAAGAAGCAGCAATCTTTCTAGGCAAGAGGCCTGTTGGTGATTCATCAGCATCTCATTTTCTCTAAATTGAAAAAAATATTACAACAGCAACAAACCTTTGGAGACTACAAAAGCTTAGATACCCATCGCTGTCATCTGTGTCTTCGTCACCCTTGTATTGAGACTTGCCTGCCACATCTTGTTCTGGTTTTGGTTTTAAGGACCAGATACATAAAGGGACTGGCTCTATATTTTGCATTTGGGGGTAAAATAAATAAACAATATTAGAACTATGATAAGATTTGCAGATCAAGACCCTAGAAAGCTTGTTTGCTGTGACTCCTTGCCTTTGGTAGAATGAACATTGACATCTAGGCCACATAGCTGGTAAAACTGGAGAATATGGAGAAATGGAGAAAGTTCCTTGCATTTTATTCGAATAATCTCTGCTCTTAGCCTGACAGTGAAGATTTCCAATTTGAATTTAAATCTGCACTGATTGGAAAAAGATCTGCACTTGTTTGTTTCTTTAGTTGAGTGATTTTAACACTGCTGCAAAGCTAAAAGCTGGGTATATAATTTCTATGGTGTGGATTTCTCTAAAACAGCTTGAGACATCTACAGGAGACACGTCTGCCTTTAAGTTAGTCTAAACTGGTTTTATAAACAGACAACAGAAACAGGCACTTATTGGGTGAATTCAGCTGACACATTTTGGATGTTCACATTGGGTCAGGATAAATAACTCCTCAGCAGTGTAAATTCCTCTTCACAGACTACAAAAAAAAAAAAAAAAGACTTAGCAAAAATGGTTGGGATGTTGGTGCCTAGAAGTTAAACTCCCACCTTTACTGGATGAAACCTACCTCAACAGATCTTGGAAGAGATGAGCCAGTGCCCATTTCCTGAAGTATGACTTGGCTTCCAAAGTTTTTGGTTTCAGTCTGTGTTTCAGATTAATAAAAAAAAAATGGACCGTTGCCTCTCTTTTATTCAGTCTTATTTTAGGAGATTTTTTATTAGCTTTCAGGCAACCTAGGAAGAAGGATTTTCTCATTTTTATCTATAGCATTCACTTTAACAGCCTCAATTTTTTAAAACTTGGAATATTTGGACAGTTCTTAAAGAGCAAATAGTAGTGATGAGTACTCATCACTCTTAGATTATTAAAAAAACTGGTTGCCATGCCACTGTCTGCATTGCCAATGGCCACATTTGATCAGTAGAATTAAATTCCAGAAGGTTTTTAAAAAAGTATAGTGGATCATTTCTAATACTTGGGTGCATGGCTAAACTGCCTAGAGGGAAAATGGCTCAATATCCCAGTAATAAAAAGATGCTTCCACTTTTGCAGACTATATTTTGGTTTTGGTTTTAGTTTTGGTTTTGGTTTTCTCTTCCTAGTGTATCAACCTGTGCTTCTTTCTTGTTTCTCCAGCTCTCTCCATTCTTTTTACTTTCCTCAGGAACACATGAGTGTATGCTCAAACATTTTTTAAATGTTGTTAAGTTTTAAAGATATTTTTGACATGAGTAGAAATCAAGTCACTTAAACATTATCAAGTGTCAGAAATTAACACCAAGATATCAGCTCATATCTCACCACTTCTTAGAACTAAGTTGAATTGTGCCTAAGAGTATAATGGTCTAATTTGATGTTTATACAAAGGCAATACTGCCCAGCATTGACCTACACCTGAAGCTTCACAAAAGGAATAGTCTTTGTACATCTTCGTCGTTTTATCATTCTCCCCATGTGTCTATGCTAAGGTTGAGTAACAGAGGCAAAAAATAAAAGCTTCTTTACTTAGATGTAGATAGATTCAAGTCAATTTCAATTGGGGAAGAGGCTCACAAGCATCTCTGCGCAGCTTTGACAAAACATTCCTGTCTGCTCTACCACCTACAAATAACTTCAGGAAGTGACTGGCAGTCATGGCTGATAGCTCTAAAAGTGTGTATGATCAAATAGTAGAGCAATCTGTATTGTTAATGTGCAAGATTTCCATCAGGATTTTTGAGGAAATCTTAATGCCTCTTATTACCTCAAGGGAACCTATTTGGGATTATGATGGAGATCACTGCAATATTTGAGGCTCATTGGTGCTCAGCTCTTGACAACTTACAAACACTTTGTACCTCTTGGTGTTCTAAGACTGCACTTCAAGGGAGATTACCTTTTTTTTTTACATTCTTTGATATCAAATATAATAGCTACCAGCAGAAGTTAGGAAGTATGTGGGAGTAAAGAACTTTTTTACTGACTTCTTGTCCATACAGAAGTGACAGAAAAAAAGAGAAGTGAAAATGGAGAAAAGGAGAGATGAACAATTCAAAAGCACAATTATCTAAAGTATGTGTTTTGATTTTAAAATTATTTTTAAAGTAATGGGGAAATTAATAGATATAATTTTTATTTTGACAGGGGAATCTTTTTATAGAATATTTTCTTAAGCATGAAATTCTCAGAAACAAGTTCAAAGATTAAATTTATCTGATAAAGTCTACATCAAACTGTTGAAATATATTATCCTTTGAAAAATGGGCATTCTTTTAATAGTCTTACATGATTGTCTGAACAAAACCAAGTAAGGACATAATGATACAAAGTCTTATAACCTAAGAGTAACACAATTTTATTACTGCCCATTTCATTTGAAAAATCATGTATTTTCAGTTGCATTTCTGTTCTATCAATATAAAATATGATTTAGTGATATCTTCCATCATTTACATTTTTTCATCATATGTAGATAGTTTGCTAATAAAAGTTCAGTTCCATATTTGATGAAGAGTGATTCTTTATAACTTCTCCAAAAAACAATATTCGATAAAATTAAAAAGGGCAATCCTAATGAAACTGTTGATATTCCTCTTGTTAAGAATTTTTCTGCTGTGTTTGGTTTCAGTATATTTTTCCAAAATGAAATATCCATGAAACCTGTAGGTCCATTCTGTGCATTTCAGCCTTCAGGTAAACCTTTTAAGTAATACACAGAGTTGGTATCATTGTAGAGAGGGGGAGGACATCAGCTCAGATAACACAGTTACTTTATTTCTCCTGCAGGAAAAAAATGTCATTAGGATTTCTGTTCATTTCATCATCTATTTCCTCAAAATTTGGAATCTAGTATTAAGACCAAAAAGTAAGGGACATCAGTCTTCTGAAATTGGTCATTTTGCTCTTACGAATATAGTTTTCATGGTTTCTCTCTAAAGCTGGGGGGAATAACAGCTGTAGGTTCAGATCTGAAGGTCTGGCACTATCTTTCAGGCTGCACTATGCAAAACACAGCCTTTTCCTTCACCCCGTATTCATGCAATTGCTCTTCTCCTTTCATGACTACACTTTGAACCCATATTCCTTTTAGAGAGTTACAACTTACTTTTATGCTCCATCCACCCACCACTAAGAGTGTTACATTTAGGCTCTTGTTACTGCTGTTCCAGGGGATGGTAGGACTACAGATAAAGAGATTGAGCTTTAGGAGCAGCAGAAGGCATGCAGCACTGCCTCAGGTTGCAGTAGGTGGGGGAGAAGTGGAGTGACTGTTCAGCCTGTGTGCACTAAATGAAGAGCTTCTCCTTGATGTCTTTAAAAAAAGAAAGTGAACCACATGGGAGCTTAAGACAGATTTGGCTTCTCTTTGGACATTGCCACTCTAACTGGCACCTGCTCCATCCAAGTGATTGTACCTTCCACCCCATGTACATCATTAATAAATTTAACATGTTCAGTTCTTGTTAACATGATTTCCAAATCTGGTATTTGAAAATACTTTGTAATTTACACTCCTTTCCTGCTTTTTAGTCATCCACTAGGAACTGTGTGACATTTCCTTCCTACGAATCATGTTTATGATGTGTGTTTCAAAAGCTTTTCCAATCTGCAGTATTTCTATTTCTCTTTATTGTATTTTCTGAGTGGATGTTTTTGGCATGAATCAGCTGTTTTCCTACATTTTCTCTGTGTCTAAGGAGATCTGCCACTCGTCCAATCTGTAGCTTCAGTTCCTCCCTTGTTTTTTAGGTACTTAAACCCCTGTTATTACTTTCAGTATCCTCACCCAAAGCTGCTGAGGTGATATCCTTTTAATTCCTTGAGGGATTCTTCTTCGGTCTGGAATTCCTTAAAATTTTGAGGGAGGAAATAAACTGAATCACTTCAACTTTCTGTATGAGTATTGTTTCTCACTTCTTACCTCTTCTTATTTTAAAACTCATTGGATATATCTCTTTATATTACTTTACAGTACACAGGCCTTTAAGCAACAGTGAGTCACTGTATAGAAATACACATTCAAAAATGCTATCAGAAAGTTGTTGTGTTCCATCTAATCTCATTAGGCCTTTGAATCTTTTAACATAAATTGAATCCTGGTTCAGGCTGACTTTTCTTAATTTGTTTTAAANAAAAAAGGTAGATTTGTCCTGCCTTATCCAGAGGTATACATCAGCATTAAACTTGCTTTTCTTGCTTTATTTTGAAGTCAAAATATTATGCTTAGGCAGTGTTCAGAAGAGAAGAATTCATAAATTTAGTGCATCAGAAAAGGGTTACATTCTACTAAATTTGGCTAAAGCTCACAGACTGGCTAAATCTATGACATGTCTAAAGGAAAATTATTTCTTTGCTTCCTCAAGAAGTTGTGAAAACAGATAAATCCCTTACCACAAGATAAAAACCATCTAAACCAAAGTCTAGGTTACCTGAATCCATTTTTGTCCCTGAGATTCATTTCTTCCACTTTTCTGTATTTATTTTAGTGTAGCATTATAAATAAAGCACGCAGGAAGTCAGTGGGAACTCTAAGGCAGTCTAAAGAGGAGCTAGTCAGATGATTCCCAACAAACTGTAGATCATGCCTACTGAACCATAAATGTTGAAAGCAAATGTAAACAAAAACTGGGAGAAGCCACTCAACAACTGGGAGATGATAAAGTACCTAAACCTAATGGCAGATACAGCATGTGCCTGAATATAGCCCAATTATATTAAGAATGGTTTTGAAATGCTGCTTTTCATCATGTTTCTTCCATTCTTCAGTCTGTAGCACTGACCAACATCAGCCACTATTAAAGAGTCTTCATGCATATAAAATAATATGATTTCACAATGATTACATATTCACTCTACAGCTGGCTGAGTTTTTACATCTCCATTTGTCATTGACTATTGTGTCCAATTAAATGATTAGCTTTTAAAAACTGCTGCACATTATGAGAGTGAACTTGTGTTCCATTGCACTGAGTGATGCAGAAACAAACTCATTACAGCATGTAATTCACCCATATTAAATAACAAACAGATGGCTGCTGTAAATGAGAGCTGCTTTTTCTCTTCAAAAGTGCCAGGAAAAAGGTGTTTTTATTTATCTTTGTTTCCAGCTTCTTTCTGTTTTCTTGACAAGTGGGCAGCTGGTTGCTGAGGTTTTCAATTGGTGCAGAAGAATGAAAAGCCTGTTTCCATTAATTTCCCCATAAAATAAGTCTTTGAATCATTCCTGTTATAAATGCATGTGCAGTAGCAAGCTGCTGCTTGATTAATTCACTTATTATGAAGATTTCATCTTTTATAAGAGGGCCTGCAGGTAATTTATCTTGTTTAGTAAGATTAGAAAAATGTAATTATCTTGATACCTTTGGACCCCTCTCATTTTAATTGTGTTCCCATAAATTTCAAACATAAAGATGGGATTTTTTTTGCGCAAATGTTCCAACATGTGGTAGAAAAATGTGTTCTAAGATCTGCATAAAAACTTATCAAGTAAAATGCATTTAGATTATACTATTAAGGGAACGCATACAAATAAAACCAGTATACATTTGTGGAAGCATACACAAATATCTGAATTACTGGTACCCTGGTCACAGGATTTTAACAGTTGGAGTTGGATGAAGCATGTTAGGATTTGAGTTCTTTATTCTTCCTCTTTTCTTTTTTTTTTTTTGATAATGCATTTCACCAGGGAAATATAAAATCTGTTCTATTTTCACTAATCAAATTAAAATTATGCTAGTTTTCATGTATAACACCAATAGTAAATAAACAAATGAAGGAAAAATAGTAAAGGAAAACAAACATGACCCGACATGCATACCATCAGCTCCTCTGTCTCCAGCATCCTTCAGATGTTTTCTCCCTTCTCTTTACCCTTCTCTTTCTCTTACCTTCTCCTAAAGTGAAAACTTGAAACCAATCAAGATCCAGAAATCTTCCCTTCAATATAATTTTTTGTCTTCTCGAGGCAAAAATTGGCATATTCTGTTTGGTTTATGTTTATTTATTTATTTATTTATTTATTGCAGGTTTTTCATAAATCTATTCAATTTCAGTTTCTGTGGTTCCAGAAGAACTATTTTCTTTAATTTTTTACTTGGTTCCTAGCAACCTCTTTATTCTTTTACCCATCCAAAAAAAGTTGATTAACAATTTGGCATGTGTTCCTTTTTAATATTAATTTTAATTTAGAGTGATTGTGACGGTCAGTTTGCATAAAATAGATTTATAGGAACATGGGGCAACTGCACCTTGGGTCACTCAGCCTCCATCATGTGCCCTGGTTTGGACTGCAATAGGGTTAAATTAATTTTCTTCTTCTTCTTAGCAACCGATACAGTGCTGAGTTTGGGATTCAGTAGGAGAATGATGTCAATAACTGATGTTCCAGTGGTTGCTCAGTAGCGCTTACCCTGAGCCAAGGACGTTTTCAGCTCCCCAGGCTCTGTCAGGGAGCAGGTGCATAAGAAGCTGTGAGGGACCATAGCCAGGACAGCTGACCTGAACCGGCCAAAGGAATATTCCATATCATAGGACATCAAGCTCAGTATATAAACTGGGAGGAGTTGACTGGGAGCCGCCAGTTGTGGCTCAGTGACAATACGCAGGGGCTGAGTATTGCTCAGAGGTCATGAGCAATTGTGTTGTGCATCACTTCTTTCTTTTGGGTTTTATTCCTTTCTCTCTCTGTCTCTCTTTTCATTGCAGTTATTGCTATTATGATAATATTTATCATAATTGTTAGATGGTTTCTTTCTCAGCAGAGGAGTTTTGCTGTTTTATTTTCCAGTTCTCCTCCCCACCCAACATGGGAAGGAGGCAGGGGGAAAAAAGAGACCAAGTGGCTCTGAGGTACTTAGTTGCCAACAGATCTAAATTAAATTTCTTAAAATTTCCTGAGTGGCATAAGCCTTTTAACATTAAAATGAGAGAAAAAAATCTTCTCAATGTGTTCAGAGGAAAGTATTTTCAAGCCTCTGCATGCATATTTTCTCAGCTCTTGAGGGTCACTAAAGCAGTTGTTTGAGCACCAGTGAACTGTACATTGTAAGGGACATAGCTGTATACATCATATACAGCAATGTGCAAGGAAAGAAATTTTACAGAGTGAAAGTTCAGGCAGTAAAGAGACTCATAAGAATATGCAAACTGTACAAGGTTGAAGCCATGAAACTGAGAAATGTGTACAGATGGCTGAAACATTTCAAGTCAGGTGAGACTAGCAATTGTGACAAACCATGATCTGGGAGACCTGTGTCAGCAGCAACACACATGAATGCTGAAAAGGCTGAGCAGCTCATTAGGGAAGATTGACGAATAACCCTTAATGACCTTGCTACTGCTTTAAATTGCAGTTCTGCATCAGCACACTGAATACTGCAGTAGTCTAGAATTTGTTCATGCCAGGTCCTATGAAAACTCATCCTGGGACATGCACAAACTTGTGACATTACGTTTCAAATCTTAACTGTATTGAAGAGATAAAGAGATATGCCCAGTTATAACAGATTTTACCATTACAAGTATATTTTTATTTTTTAATGAACTTTTTTTTCAAAAATCATGTATGTCGATATGTTTCATATTGCTTATATGAATAATATACAAGCATTGGGTTCTAATAGTCAAGGAGTCTAATCAAGGCAGAGAGGTAATTAAAAAAATATAAATAAATAAAAATAAATTATATATATATATATTTCATGGTGCAAAAGTCACCTGTATTCTGTAAAGGAGATACATAAATCCACTGAGAGTATAAAGGGGTCATATCAGGGCAATGGAGAAGATAGCTAAAAACTTATATTTATCCAAATATTTTGCAGGTAAATTACCAACTACAAGTGTGTGCTCTACACATTTTATCAAAATATAGTCTAAACTGCTGTAGAAGCTTAAAAACTGTATTTTAGTCTGTCTGATGTATATTTAATGAAATACCTGGTTTCTGGTAGTGTGCGGTAATAGTACTTTCTAATTGACAATTACAGAAAGGATGAAGGTTTGCTTACAATTAAAAGTGAATGTGTTCTTTCTTATCTCTGGAGTTAGAAGATAAAAACCAGTTGATGCAATTATTTAATAGAAGACAGATAAAAAGTCAGGTGTGTAGGATATATAAGATACTATGACAAACAAGAATTCTGTACTAACAAAAAACTGGAATACAATTGGTCCTTAAAATAAAAAGCAGCCTGCTGGAGCACAGGAAGTCTTGACCCTCCACAATGTGTAATCTGTGCTTTGGGGTAAAATCTTGTCTTAACACCAAAAAATTTAGAACCTGACTCCGGAGAGCCAAAACATTGATGTATCAAACCAAATTCACATGAAGAGAACCAGAGAATTCCAAACAATATCTACCTCTGTCTTGCAATCATTGCATCCCTGGTTGCAATCAGCCTTTAGAAGGAGCACATGGCATAACTTCAGTTTTAATGATCTCTTTGAAAGTCCTAAACACAGATTTGATTCCCAGTAATTCTGAGTTACAAAGCTTGGATATCTAAAGAACATATTTGTCAGGGGAAAAAAAGAAATATGATTGAATGGACTATTATAAAAATGCGTGAATACAATAATTCTGTCTTATTCTGAATGATGGGAGCTGAGTATAGACCTATATTTTCTGGAGTTTAGTATAGCCTTGAGACAATATAGTATTGTCTGGAGTTAAGCCTGAAAACTTGCATATGTTTAGGGTTTAGACCTATATTTCACATGTATAGAGCTTAACCCAAACTCAACTTCACTTTCTGGAAATGTTACCATTCAGGTGACATTTCTATGACTTAGATCTGCATTATTTCAATAGATTGTGGAAGAAATGTGGAAAGTCAGCATTTCATAACTGAGAAGCTACTTTAGATATTAGTCTCTAATCACTAATAGTATGAAAAAAGTCTTTTCAAACTTTGCCCACAAAATGCTGCTTCAGTAATTCATTAACTTCTTTTAATGAAACAACATCTCATTGCTATTTGGGAAGAAACTAATCTCCTTTCCAAAGAGTTTGCATAATGTATTGAGAAAGAAGTGACTGCTGAATCTGCTGATCATACTTTTGAGGATTCCACATAGGCTGAGTAAACTTTTATCTAACACTATTGAGAAAACTATATACACACAAAATTGCCTGCTCAGGCATTTGTTACAGACTAAGAACAAAATATGTTTAGGTTGCAACTTGTACTCCTGTGTAGCAGACACTGAAACCTTAAGTTTAACCAAAGAAAATTAACGCTTTCCCTATGCTCTCAGTTGTCACCTGTCTTTATCAAATACAGTAATATCGAATGTGGGGATTACTCGTAGAATATCATTATCATCTTTTCAGAGTCTGTTAGCTAGAGGGAGTCAAATTACCCACAGAGAGACCTTGACAAATTAGAGGAGTGGGCAACCTCTCACCAACCATATGAAGTTTAACGAGGGAAAGTGCTGGATTCTGCACCCGGGATGGGGCAACCCTGGATATATGGACAGGCTGGGGAATGAGATGCTGGAAAGCAGTGCTGCAGAAAGGGACCTGGAGGTGCTGGTCAGCAGCAGGTTGAATGTGAGCCATCAGCGCCCTGGCAGCCAGGAGGGCCTAGCGTGTCCTGGGGGCATCAGGCACAGCATCGCCAGCCGGGCAAGAGCAGGGATCCTCCTGCTCTGCTCTGCACTGGAGCAGCCTCACCTCAAGCGCTAGGGGCAGTTTTGGGTGCCACAATATAAAAAAAAAAATAAGCTATTAAAGAGTATCTAGAGGAAGGCCATGAGGATGGTGAAGGGACTGGAGGGGAAGAATAAGAGGAGTGTCTGAGGTCACTTGGTCTGTTCAGCTTGAAGGAGACTGAGGGGAGGCCTCACTGTAGTTACAACTTCCTCATGAGAGAAGAGGGGCAGACACTGAGCTCTGCTCTCTGGTGACCACTGACGGGACCCAAGGGAATGGTCTGAAGCTGTGTCAGGGGAGGTTTAGGTTGGATATGAGGAAAAAGTTCTTCATCCAGAGAATGGCTGGGCACTGGAAGAACCCCCCAGGGAAGTGGTCACAGCACCAAGCCTGACAGAGTTCAAGTGCTTGGACAATGCTCTCAGGCACATGATGTGATTATTAGGGATGTCCTATGCATGCCCAGGAGTTGGACTTGATGATCCTGATGGACCATCCACAGGATATTCTGTGATTCTAATCCGGTGCATTGTAGCATGTTATTGTATATACACACATAGATACATATTTCACGTGCCTATACATACAACTCATATATGTGTGTGTCTGTGTATATATCTGTATAAAGACACTCCAAAGATCAATTACAATATCTTTTTAAGAACGAATCTTTAGTTTATAATTAATTTGATTTAAAATAAGAAAAGGAAAAAAACCCAAAACAACACCCCAAAACACTAACTGACCACAAGACGGGGAATAACTCCAGGACAAAGCTCAATACTAATCAGCAGCTGTTTCCTCACCTTTCTCCCAGCTCAGAAAACGTTCCTGTAATGAGTATAGGGAAATAACCGAATGCTGTATCTAGGTGCCTGGGGATTGCATATGACATTTTATATATGCTGCAGTGTTTCTCTGTTCACAGTTGCCGCTTTTGTTTTATGTCTATGAGAATCTACCATTGACTCATCAGTGGTGACTCAGAACACTTGGTTGGAGTTTCAGATGGTTACATCAGAGGGTAGAGGGCAAGGGCTCGATGTCCCAAAGGACATTGGTGGCCAGTAGAGTCCCTCAGGTGTCCATATGGAGAACAGTAATGTTTAATGCCTTCATCAATGACAGTGAGATAAATGCACCCTCAGCAGGTTTGCTGATGATGTGAAGTTGAGTGGTGCAGTTGACACACCTAAAGGATGGGATGGCACCCAGAGGGACCTGGACAAGCTCAAGAAATGGGCTCCTCATGAGGTTTAGCGAGGCCAAGTGCAAGATGCTGCACGTGGGTTGGGGTAACCTCCAGCATCAGCACAGTTTGGGGGGTGAACAGATGGAGAGCAGCTCTGTGAGAAGGACTTGGGGGTGCTGGTTGGTGAGAGGCTGGACATGACCCAGCCATGAGCACTCACTACCCAGAGAGCCAAACATGTCCTGGGCTACATGAATAGAAATGTGGGCAGCAGGGCCAGGGAGGAGATTCTGCCTCTCTGCTCTGCTCTGGTGAGACCCCACCTGCAGTGCTGCATCAGCTCCGGGGTCCCCAGCACAGGAAAGAAATGGACCTGTTGGAACAAGTCCAGGGAAAAAAGGACAAATTTACATGCATTCAACCTCTCAAACTTTGTCAAAATTCAGAATGATGCCCACCTTCAATTCTGTGAAGAATCTTTTCCTCAGAAGTCTTAAGCCATCTGTATTGTAAAGTAGATTGTAGCACAATATTTTGTTAAGAGAGTTAATTATATTTTACTATAAATTGAAACTCTTCTCTAACAAAGTGAAATATTGTGAACTCACCTAGAGTTTATTTTGGGCAGAGATCATTTAACAAGACCATTAAAATTGTCTTCAAAATTTTAGAAGCTCACTCAGGCATAAAGTTCAGTTCTGAAGGAATTAATTTTGTCCCCTTTTTTTCTTTTTTTAAGTGTATTATCTAAGCAATAAGAAAATCATAAGTTTATGATACATAGGCATAAAAAGTATTATTATCATCTGTTAGAGAAAAGACTGTTTAAGGTAACAGAGATATTGAATATTAAATTCCCTTTTCGAAGATAATTTTCACAAGTTTACCACTAGAAATACAATGCAAATAGAAGGACAAGATTAATTAGAAACACCTAATTCTACTAAAAATTTAATAAATCATGAGATACTTGGTTTTCTTACGCTAAAGCATTTTTAAGCCTACACTAATTTTACACTGAGAACTATTTTAAGTTGAGGGTTTGTTGTTTGACAAGTATTATGCAAGGTTCTGTCAGGCTCATATCTTTCTTTTTTCTATGTCTTACCAATGTAACTTTTTTCACACGTGGTAGGACGGTGTTGAACTACAGTAAACAAGCTCCCCATCAGGCAGATTCAGTCCTGCAGCTGCATTCACATGTGTTGGTCCTCTGCTCCCTTGGAACTCTGCTAGAATGAATGGAACTCATGCAAAGCAGCAAGATAATTGCCCCAAATTTCCCTGAAGATCTTTTTGAATACCCTGTATTTTCCCTCTCACCAAAACACTTCTATGTTTCTGCTTAATGAATTTATTTATTTTTTTAGTGGGTTAAAAAACACACTTTTTTTTTTTTTCCAAGTGATCAGTAGCATATTAAAATTTTTGGCTGAAAAAAGTTCAAACATGACAGGATCATTTTTCTATAAAAGACCAGCTGTAGGGTCAAGAATGAAAGCACTGGTTAATACTTTTGTAAATTAAGACCACCCAATTTTCCCCAGTAGAGTCCATGTCCACTTCTCTAAAAATTCTTGTTCTTCTCCGGTCAACCAAGACTGTGTGCAGAATGATTTATGGAATCATCTGGTCTGGTTTTTACAATTACAAGTAGGTAAAACTCATCGTTCATAACAAGAGAAATGTTATAAGCTTCATTTTAAATTATAAATTTGACTCTAAACTTCTCTTTGGCTAGAGTAATGTACATGCCTGGTGATTTTCATCTGCAGTGAGGATGCAGGCACGACAAGGAGTGGATGCATTTGTCTTCCTCATCATATCAATTTCATATGATCTGCATGTGAAACAGAATGATTTGAGTTATTATTTTATTACTGATTCCAAGCAAAGCCAAGATTAGGCGTCTGGGAAAAGCAAAAGGTTCTAGTGTGTGTGGTTCTCTATTTTGCTGCAGTTTGTCATACCAGAGAACTGCTCTTGTCCTGCTGAGCAGTGCAATACAGCAGGACATTAACTTTTAACTTAACACTTCATTACTATCTGGAGATATGTTTAACATTTTATTAAATTTCATAGGGGTGATTTTATTCACTAACTATTTACTTTCCCCTAGGGCTGACCAAGCAACCAAATACCCTTAAGGGCACAAAAACCAATACATTGGTATTTCAGTGTGTTAGCTGAATGCATTGTCTAATGCATTTCTTAACATAACTCCTGCAAATCCATTAATGACATCATGATTTTTGATATCTTAAAAAACCCAGATGATGTTTTTGGGGAGACAACTGTCTGTCTCTAGGAATGGGACAAAGTTTCATAAACTGTGTAAAATAGCTAAAACGGTTCACCCAAGAAAACCTGAAATTCTCTAAAAAAAGCATGAAATTCCGAAGCAGTTCATTGCTTCATGTTAGCAATATTTTTCTTGTCTCCTGGAGTGAACTAAAGAGAATCACTGCTGCCTAGGACACTTGCAAAAGAGTGGACTCAAAAAATTATTTTCAGTTACACTTAATTGTTTCAATAACTGTTTCTAATGAATACTAGCGCAATGCCTAAAATATCCTTTACAATGTATTACCCTTCTCATATTACCTGGCAGTGAACAATAAGGGAGACAATTTTTAACAAAATATCAAAAATAGAAATTGGTGCAAGCAGTCAGAATAAATCTAAAGACAGAGAAGTCTTAATGCTCTTAAACTGTGAATCAGGCATGCAGGAAGCCTGCAAGTACTAATACATTTAACTGTTAATTCACACTAATATATTTAACTTTTAATTCATATATATTTAAAGGCAGAGTTATATGGGTGTGACTTGGTTTCGGTTTTATTTTTATTTACAATTTTTCTTTTTTTCTGTGGAACCTTTTTAGCTAAGCATTACTTTCTTTCCATTTCTACTCCTATAACTAGGCATAGGAAATGTCTTTAGATATACCTAGCAGACTCATATTTCATTACATGGGCTACTGGGTTTGTTGTTTCTTTGGTTTTTTTCTTTTTTGGGTGTGAGATAAGTTATTATAAAGGTATTAATAACTTTATATTGCACCACAGAACTGCATAAAATACCTTTAAAATGGATGCCTGTCATGCATAATATGCATGATATTTATCTACAGCTCTGTTTATGAATCACATGCAAGGCACTACAGAGTGATTACTAAACATTCATTGTTCACCATTTCCTTTGCTTCACCACTGCATCAAAATGATGCAAAACTACTTCAGTTTTCCCGTCCTGATTTTCAAAATGAAATGGATGAAGATCACTAACATACCGTCAACTTGCACTTCACTGACACTACAGACCGTACCCATTATGGTATTTCAGGTCAATAATTCCCGAACTAAGAAGGATTAATAGGATTTATGACCCTCTTTTCAGCTGCATGTAGCACAACCAGTACTAATTATAATTTCATTAACCTCTGTGGCTAGCTCATGTTCTAATAATTTAGCCCTGTTATGGCTTAATCCAATGTTTTACATGTTCAATAAGGTGAATACACAAACAAAAGCTATATAAATAAATCCTCATGGCCAAATCATGGCTGCTCTAATGAAGGAATATTTGTAAAATAGCTACTGCTTCCAGAATCTCCCAAGGTCTGGTCCATGCATTGATCAGCTTTATGGTGGGTCTCTGAGTGAATTATTATTAATCTCCAGTCAAAGAGGCATTGTGACGTCTAAATGTTAGATAAGTACAATTTAATTTCATAGACTAAAATGTTAAATGAGTCCTATCCAAGTTGCCTTATAATGGTGAAGTCTGTACTTGCACTTGAGGAGAAGTTAGAGCCGTAATTTCAAGAACTAGTGCAAGCATATCTGCTAAATATATGTAGACAGTTGTGTTTCTGGGATGCATATCTGCACTGCATTTTGACCTTTCCTATTCACTCCCATATCCACTGAGTTACTCCCAGGTATCTATGTTGCCAGAGGGAATAAGGAGTACAAAGGAGACATAGTTCAGCTGTCAGTAATAACAGGATTATTCAGTATGATTGCCATCTCATGCCACTTTCCATTCCTAAGCAGAATCAGAGCCAACTGGACAACCAATGCTGAATGCTGTTTCTGCAGTCAAAAGAGGACTGAAGGCTGAATTCAGCCCAAATCACACAAACTTCCAAGAAACAAATGTTGCCCCACTGCCACTCTTCACTCATTCTGTGCCTTCACTCCCTCTCTGCAGCAGTTGAGCATCAGCTCCTTAATAGTTGTGTGGGTTTTACTTACCTGACTAAAATTAAATATATTTAAACTAAAAAGGGTAATAGATCCATTCCCCAGTCCTGATGAACCCAGAATACACAAATAAACTGACATGGGAACCGTAATAGCTAAATTGATATGGAATTTAGAATGAATGCTATGCGAGAAGCAGTGAATGCTTTATGTTATTTGTATTTTTAATTCGGTGTTAATATCCAACACTGTCAAACATTAGATTTTAATATATGTTCACTGAAATAAAATATAGTGAAATACTGATTGCAAACAGATTACCAAGAGGTATTTTGAAGACTGTTTTTTAAAGTATTTTCCCATCTAATGAGACACAGGGGAAGAAATCTCTCTCTTGCAATTTGGTTTGGTAAGACAACAACTTCTCTAACTCTCAAAGTACATGGAGCAAGTTTTCCATGGAGATAAATGTAGATTTAAATTGAAATCTAAGATACACCTTTAACCTAAGGATGGAAGCAGGATTTCAGTGAAGCTTCACAAGAGCCAGGTTCATACAAATTCCCTTTCATCCTCCCAAAGTTTTATAAGTTTGAAGACATTTTATCATTGCTAAAATTTCTAGGACATAAATAATCTGTCATACTCAACTGCTTTTCTAGGCTGCTAATTATTTTTGATGCTAAACCACTATTCTATCTAGATCGTCAGTAATTCAGCTCCTCACAGGTAAGTCCATCTATTTCCTGAAGACAAAAACGTGCTCCTGTGGACACTATCTACAGTTTTATCTTTCCTAACTGCATTCTTTAACCAGAATATACACTTCAATGGAGACTGAAACAAAAGATTGCTGTCTATAGTTTTAAAATAAAATAAGAAGTATCTTTCGGTCCCTCCCTGGGCTGCGTGCCAGAGGAGAGGAGGTCGCCGGGGCAACCGGGCGGGTACTCCGGAGCTCTTCTCCCTGGGAGGGTGGCTCTCCCCGGCTGGCTCTGTGGGAGGCTCTCAACCTCAGGTCCGTCTGCCTGCTAGCTGGTGGTATCGGCGCAGGGAACAAAAGAGCGAGAGAGCTGTCTCCGGTGGCAGGGTTTATTGAAGGTCGGGCTCGGGTTCGGGTCGGCGGGAGGACGATAGCAATGCAGGGGATCCACTCGAGAGACCCCGAGGTTCCCGGGACACGCGGTTTTAAGGGGAACAGACAACCAATGAGAACACAGCAAGGGGGCGGCAACAGAACATAAGTAACGAATCATTACAACTCAAGGGTGGAACCAAAGACTACAGACACAGGTGGAACCAATTATAACTTAGAGAACATAGAACTTTCTGGAACTGGGGGAGGAGAGGGGAGGGTCGCCACGCCCAGTACCACCCCCCGGCCCTGACGGGCAGGGAAAGTGCCAGAAGAAGGGGCAGGGCAGAGGTGATTGTCACCCGTGGGACCAACCCCAGAGGTGTGTTCACACCCTGGACTCCTGCCCCCCGAGGCTGTCAGTATCTGGGTCGGCCCGGGAAGGGTCGGGACTTCGGGGGCGTACCCCAACAGCTGTCATATATAATTTTTTTTTTAAAAAACCCAAAACATAAAACAGCCAACAACCAACCAACTAAACAAAAACCCTAACAAGAAAAACATTCAATGGAATGAAATAACTATAAATACACAGATAACTCCAGTGCAATAGTCCTTTATTGAGAGATAATGCAACAAATTGACCTGCTGGTTTCAGAACCTGATTAGCCCAAATAGGAGCTCCTTTTTTTCTGCCGCCTACTAGTATTAGATGCCCTATGAATTGACATGGGTGAGTAACATTCCGTGGCAGTCACATACATGTTGACATGAACACAAACATTCTTTTAACAATCCAGAATTTTTTGTGATGTCCTCAAAGGAAATAAATTCACCCTCAGAGTACAGTGCTGAAAATCATCTTCCATCAGACAAAATAGTGTGTGGAGCCAACATATTTGGATAAACTTGGAATTCATCAGCTTCTGGAATGGAAAATGATTAACAATCAACAATGAAATAACTGGAGCTTAAGTGTTCTTCCACAGAGTTTTTTCCATTATTCTAAATTTTAAATCCCAAGAAGCTAATTTTTGTCTTCTGAATTTTATTCTCTATTCTAGTGTTCCAAAATACTGGGAAGGCATAGAATAAGTAAGTGAGTAAATAATCTTGTAGGCCATTCAAATAGTCCTGGTGATAGCTGTATTTCATTAAGAACCTCTAGTTTCCTTTAGCATGCTTTTCTCACAGCAATTTCTCAATTTCCAGCTGATAGTACTTGTTGCAGGTACATTAAAGGAATACTTAATTTCACCTGATTCTTCATATCACTTTTATCATATATATGCCTATATATTTTAATGTCATCTGCTTAATCGAAACATAAAAATTACCTTAAGAAAAACTTAAATATACTACTCTGAGTCATATGTGAATATACTCAATATCTTGGACATCTCAGCTATGACTGGAAGCCTATTTTTAGACTCATGAATTTAAACCTGGTTCTTCTCTTTCTGTTGTGGGAACTTAGACACCAACCTCATATGTCGCTATCTAAATTGAAGTGTTTATACTTTGGAGTTACATCATGGCCTAAATTTATTCTCTAAAATTTGAATCTAAATAGTTAATCAAATAGGCTTGTGCTTTTACTTTCAGCACTTACTGAAGACATAATACTGTTGAAACAGCTCTTTTTTGGGTGTTTTTTTTAAGAGTATTTGAATGTTATTATGATTTCTCCTTCACCACAGTCCTGTAGATAAAGTGACTTCCTATTGAGTTAATCATAAATTGCAGTGTGAAAGCATATATATCTTAGTAAGAATAAGACAGTACCTTATTTCCATGATTATTTTAATGCTTGGTTTGGACTAGGTTTTTTGGTTTAGTTTGGGTTTTTTTTCTTATAGATAAAATTTTGCAACACAATTGTCAGTTTCTTAGTAAAAGCCTTCCTTTTAGCTGCTACACATTAAAGCAAGTATATTGCCAAATTCAGGATTTTTTTTTTTCCTATGGACAAACTGAAAAATATTTTACTTTGTCATTGTATGCAGTGTGTTCTTACTTCAGATTATTTATGCACATGTTAATATTTCTGCTTCTGTTGTTGAATTATAATAGATGCTAGTGGCTTCACAGTTTATCAGGCTTTTCTGTCTGGTACACAAACACAGTACTAACTGTGAAAGATTCTAAAGCTATGTAAAATTGGCAAGTATATTTCCATTTAATGGGAACTCTGCAAATCGAGCAAAAAATTCTAAATTCAAGAGGTCTGTACCGCTTCCTTAACACTTACTTTTCAAAATAAGTTCATAAAAGGCCTTTTCCTAGTAGCACAGCTAAAATACATGGAACAATTAAATGATTTGCTCAATTACTGTTGTGGCTACAAATGAAACTGCTCCACATGTGATTACAGTTAGAAACTTTACAATTAAAACACATGAGAGACATGCTTTTTTGGGCTAGACAGATATAAGTGTATTCTAGATAAGAATATCTAAGTATTAGCTTTGAATATTTAAGTTTCAAAAATACCTCCAGATAAGAAATATTGATTGTTCCAAACATTACTACTTTTCATAAGTAAGTCATAAGACTCATAAGCTAGAAAATTACTTCAAATGTGTATAAAAAAATAAAGCACAAATAGTAATAGTTTGCATGTACATGACTTCAGTGAATTCCTGAACTGACCACTGTTTAGCAGAGAAGCTAAACTGTCCTCTTTACTCACTTCTCTCTACTGAGATTACCAAAACCAGTGAAAATCGACATCAATTGTTATAGTGTTGTTTCTGTTTTGGGAAACTAGTGCAAGAATAGCAATTTAAATGGTAATGACAGTATTAACCATCAAAATTAATATAAATACTCCAAGTGTATATTTCTTGCAAGTTTATCATTTAACTACTGTTTACTACAACACAAAGAACAAAAAGTGTGAATAAATGTCACTTTCGAATAGCTTAGAAAACACGTAAGAATTAAATTTAATTTTTTAGTCCTAATAGATGATATATCAAAATATTTTTCACACTTAAATCCTTATTTATATTGCTAATGTTTCTACATGGGAAAAAACAACACAAAAAATTTCCAAAGATAATTGTATCATATTTGGCATGAGAGGATGTAACACAGAATGTTTTTTATGTATTCACTCCAACAAAACTGCTAATCTGAGATGCTCCAGCTGAGGATCCACATTTCTAATAAACAGAGAAATTCAGAAGAAAGATCTAGAACAAGACTGTCCCTTTTTAATATATAGGTATTTTGCTCAGAAACCATTCAAAAATCAGACAGAAAGAGATGGGAAATCTTAGAACAGCTCCTCTTCTGTTTTATGCTCTTTTGTTTCCAAGCTTTTTCATTTTAGAAAAAGCTGAGAAAATCCCCAAAGATTGCTTGAGAATGCCAGCGTTTCCCAAACACAGTTAAAAATAGATTGTCTTTCCATTTTTTTCATCCTGTAAGGGCAAAAAATTACTTTGTGAGAGGATGATGTGAAACAGTAAGTTTTATGCCAAGTTTGAACTCTGTAAGAAAGCAATTGCTGACAACTGACTTACTTTACATTGTGATGCTATTGATATTACTAAAGAGGATAAAAACCAAACCAAACCAAGCCAGAAAACGGTGACAAAAATACAGCAAGTGTGAAATGTTACCAGGGAGTGAACCTGAATTTATGAAGTTCCACCAGAAATTTTAAGGCATGGAGTTTCAATGTGTATAAATTGTAACATTAAATAACTCCTGGTTTTTTAGATCTTGAACATAAGCCATTGCCAATAACGATGGTTCGTGTCTGTGTTGGAAAAAGAATTTTTGTGCCTGTTTGCAAACAGCTTCTAATGAGTAGACAGATATTACTTCACTTGAGAAGGAAATTTCAGAATGTAAAAGATGTTATGGAAGGGATTATTTCCTCCTTTTTTCTTTTAAACAGATTTTAGTTTTGAATTGAGGTAATACTTCTTTTTCTAAATTGCAGCTGATTGTCAGCAAGTGTAAATTCTTGCATCCCCCACTTTCATCACATTTTCAGAAAATAGATATTTTTAATATTTTAATCTCCACTGATAAATCATTAATCACATATGCTGTTCTTTGAATTTCACCAGCTTCCTTACATTCTTGAGACAAATGGAGCTTACAAGTGCTGTGAGAAGTCAGTGAAGTCCAATGACTGCTGGGTTCTGGTCCAAACCCCACTGCAGCTGGAAACCACTTCACCATGGCTTCAGCGGCTTGCACCAAGGACACCAAATGGGGTTACTCTTTGCTTAAGCTTTGTTCAAAACTATTTCTTGTTACATAAACGAGTTTACCTTATTTTGCCATTGTTCGCTTATATGAAGCCTTTTAGGTAATTTTTAATCTTTATGACATTGTATATATCTCTCACAATTTTAAATCTGTTCAACTGATTTTGTGTTTTACCCAAAATATTAATTTATGTTTTACTTTATTTTTGATAAAAATCCTACTTAAACTCCTGTTTTATCAAATTTAGTATCAAGATAAGGAGAGTTATTATAATGTATTTCCTTGAAGCTGAAGAATTTTCCCCTGAATTTGATGATGTGTTTATCTTTTCAGAAAGGGCGAGTGACGGAAAGACAGAGTGAGGGAGACATAGATTTCTATGTTATTTCTTCTCACTGGCATTTAAACATAAGTTTATATATTAAATTGATGTTTGTAATTATATGAATCTATATTTACTATTTGAGAAAATTATCAGAGTTCTTTTTTAGTTTTAAATAATTTCTTATATATCTTGTTTAAAACAAGACTGAAAATCAATCTCTGAAATTATATAAAATCTATTAAAATCTAACAAAAGTGGTTTCTCTTTTGCCTCTTTCCTGTTCAATACTTTAATATGGACAAAAAGATATCTTTATTTGACCTAATGTCAAAGAGACAAAAAAAGCCTGAAGAAGTTGAAATGTTTTCTGGTGCTAAAACTCCAAAGCTTCAGGAAGTTTCTTTATTACTTAGTACTGTATGCTCTAATCAAGCATAAAACAGGAAAGTGACTACTATCAAAGGACCCATAAAAAGAGTTTATGATGTTTCAGATTCAGACAACATAAAAAAGGACATATTCAAATTAGAAACACTATTATAAAGTGTGATTCTATAAGGAATCTCCATAACAGACTTAATAACCTGATTAAAGAGACAAAGTAATAGCAATATACACAAGTACTAATTAGAACATTGAAACTATTACGCCTCATGTGGGAGACAAGTAATAAAATTCAAAGAATATTTGTAAGAAACACTATCAAACTGGCTTTTAAGTTTTCCTACTGCCTCAGGGTGATTATGTGAACTTGTGGCATGTGTCGAAAATGTTTAAGCCAATCCGTTTGGCCTGGTAACGCTCCCCTCTCTCCGAGTATTTCGCATCGTTATACTAAGATATGGTTTGGCTAAACTACTTTTCACAATGGGCCTGTTTGGTGGTGTTGAAAGATTCAAAACACGTTGTTTTTATATTCAGGAAAGATATATTGCCTTAGTAATATCACAGTTCTTTAAAGTTACTTGCCTTCTTTTTGCTCTCGAACATGTAGTAACTTTGGATGCCTGAGATAAATAATTATGAAAGGAAATATCTGAATGAATATTTAAAATACGAAGTGGCAGGTGAGATATCTAATAATCATAAAGGCTCACTGAGAACAAAGCTTATTGAAAACTTCTTGGTATATTAGGAGCAGTAAGCATAACAACCTGAATATAATATGTTCAGAAGTGTCGAGTGCCCAATATTTGACTTCACATGTGTGAAGGATATTGATCTGAGCACATTAATCTGCAGCTATAGTGTACCAGACCAAAATTTACTAAAACAGAAATCTGTAGATAATACCACACATGGAGGAACACAGATGCTTTCTCCATTCTGATACCCCGAAAGGAAACAAGTGACCATGGGTACTACTAGGGTAAGTTTCTAGGGTATTATTAAAAACTTTTAAATTGAACTCACTCTTTGCTTATCTTTCCTAATATATAGGTAATTTTTCTGTTACTGTGGCTGTGGCAATTACATCACTACTAAATTACTTTTACATAACACTTCACCACGAACATTTCCTTTTCACATTTTTAGATAAGCAATCAGCTTGAATTCTTGATCCATAATCCCATTTTTTATGAAACACAATATTTAAAAAACTTTGAAGTCATTTAAACTGAGACAAAAGTCAGTCCCAAATTATTTGGGACTTAAAATCTCTTCCCCATTTGACTTCAAATTCTTCCTTCATGAACTGGTTCTTAGAATTTATAATCAGCCTGAAGTTACAGTTTCACAAAGTTACAAACACAGAAGGTTCCCTTCCTCAAATGGTTTGTTCATTTGCAAGGGAAAAAAAAAAAGACATTATAATATTTACTAGATAAAAAAATGTCTGTTTGATTTTGTTGCTCATGAAAAAGGTTCAAACAACATTAAATCAACATTCATTAGAAATTTAGGGTAACCCATAGAAACACGTTCCTTCTAGTTCACCTCAAGTTACAAAAAAACTCTTGCTGGTCACAGCTAAATGAAACACAAGCCCCCAGACATCCAAAACACAATTTATCATAAATCATTTGTACAAGCTGTGGGAACTGGAAAAAAATGTCCTGACTACAGCCCCCATAGCCTCAAATCAAGTGAATTATCACGTTAGAATTTGCACACTCACAGCCTATCATATCTATGCCAATTAGGTTCTTTTTCCTGTATTAAATAGTGTTTTATTGATCAACTGGCACTTACTGCATAAACTGCCACTCTTCACATCACCACTAAATTTGATTCAGTTCTATGGAGTCTTCTAAGGAAGATGATCTCTTTTACTCTAAAATGTATTTGCTCAATTATTTTTAAACTCCTTCTATGTCCCTAATATTAAATGGTTTAATAAATCTCAGTCCACTATCAGAAGCATTACCGCTAACCATCGTACATGTTTATTTTAACCCTCCGAGGGTTTCCCACACAGTATTTCTGCTCAATTTTTCCTTCACCATTCATTATTAAAATAAATTACTCTTGCATTCAGCTCAGCTGCAGGCAAAGGGCTTCCATTTCAGGCACCCATCAACTTTTTAAATCAATTAACTTAATTGACAGCAGGTTTAACCATTTTCTTAATTTTGACTGCAAACAGATTTTTAAAACAACCTGCCCCCCCAGAAAAAAACAAAAAACCAAACACGAACACTTTAGAGTTAACAAAACAAATGAAAAAAATAATAGAAATTCACAGAACAAAACTCTTCCTTTATAACTGTCATTATTAAAAGGTCTCTAAGGAAGAAAACTACAAAGAAGGAAATCCAGGAATGAAAAAATCTCTGCTTTTCTTTCCAAGTCACTTTGGAGCATTTTATCAGTTCATTTCAAAGCTGAAAACCACGTTTGAATTGGAATCAGCTCTAAACTACATTAACGATGATTCAGTAAATGGCATTCTTCCTCCTGGGTAAATTCAGAGCTGGAATAATATTAAAGAGTAATGTTGGCTATCCTAGGCACAGAGGAAATGATCCTTTGCAAATAGTGAAAGAATTCTTCTCATGATATTCCTGTTCCTTGCATCAGTATTTCTATCTCTGCCTTCAGATTTTTCAGCATTCCCCATTCCTAACAGTGCAAGGCTCTCTATAAGATTAGATTCTCTTCTGTTGGATGACAGTACAAGAATGTGCAACAATAGCAGAATTTATGTTAAAAGTTTCTTGATTAGGGTAGAATGTATAAGTACATTTCAGCATCTGAGAATTCTTGTGTAATCAAGAATAGTAGTATTCAAAAACTATACATTTCTGTTCTATGCAAAATTTTAATATCAGAAGACCATTTTCCTTCCAATTTTCTTCCCATTCAGATGAGAAACATACTTTAATGCAGGGAAACCCAACATTTTAAGATTATTTTGAGTCAATTAAGCATTTATTTTAAAGATTATAATTTTAATTCATACAGTTTTATAGCTGAAGCTCTAATGTTATAGTAGTATAACCAATATTAGATTTTAGGAACATAATATCAAATATAATGCACACATACACCATCATTTTGAAATAAATAAAAATAGAACTGTCAAAATGAAGCATTTTGGTTTGATCAAAGCCTCGTATTTTGACTTTGTGTTGCAAAAATTCCTCTAAATTAACAACCCCCTGCAGGTTATTCAGATCCCATTGAAAATTAGTTTCTTGATGGAAGATTTCCATCAAAAATGCTATCAAGCAGGCATAGTTATTAAACTAGCAATGAGGCAGCACTGTGAGGTCAATCAAGTGGTTAACAACTTTTCAGTGTTAGGTTGAAGGTGCCATATACAGCGTGGCTAAGAAGTGACAAAGAGCTATGGACTGCTCTTACTTTTATTTCTCTTCTCTTAACTGGCTCAGACAACACTAGCAAGAAAACATGAGGGTGGCTGAGATGTGTTTCTGTAGTATCCACTCTGAGCAGCTTTAAAGTTCATGCTATCTAACTCAGCAAGATCAGCATCTTGATTTTCCATTTCTTTTTTCAATCACAACAGGAAAGATTTCTACTAAATAAGGTAATTTTTAATTGGATCCTTGAGAATCCTTAGTGTGGTCAGCTGCACAGTGAAATACTGCAACTTGAAAAGACAGTGAGAATATTCATGTCTATAAGTGTTTATCAGGGTAATATTTATAAGAGTAAGGAATGCATGGTAAACTCATGAACCTGTGCTTATAGAATTTTTTGAGAAATACCACCTATGCATTCTCAGCCTTCACTCAGTAATACTACAGAGCTATTTTTGCACTGATGGAGAACACATGAGAGTTAAACCATGCATATTGGTTATCAATAAAAGTTGATGAAAAAAGTTTTGCAGAAAATAATTCCTTGATCAGAACTATGTCTGAATTGACTATCCATCCCTATAATTTTATGAGAGAAATTGCAAAGATTTGTTTTACAAAAATCTATGGACTCTTTCCAGGAATTTCACTTGAGTATGTTTAAAGAAAGGTTTATGAGGAAAGCTTGTAATATGAAACATAAGTAATTATTGCAACTCAAGAATTACCACTTCATTTTGCAAAGAAGAGAACTAAATGCAACAAAAAAAGATTAGGATTTTGCTTGTGTACTTGTTATTCAAAACTTATTCCATTGCTTACAAACTTTTGCCAAACATACTTTATAATATATTACAAGTTCATTATAATTTAAACTGTCAGTATATGTTTTTAAATGTGCCCTGAAGAGTGAAATTCCAACATTTTTACAGAATTTGTGTCAGTGGGTGGCTTTTTAATGACTATAATTTTCCAGCCGCTAATAGCAGCAACTTCATTTACCAATGTTTTTGCTAGTGTTAAATACTTTGTCTTTTTTCTTGCTTTTTCATTTTGGTATTTGGAGGTGAGAACAACTAAACAATCTATAGATTTATGCAACAGCTTGTGAAGAATTAATTGTTTTGCTGTAGCCAAAAATAGGGTGAGGAGGGTTTCTTTGGTTGGTTGGCTGGTTGGTTTGTTATTTTACAAACAGAATGCTGTTATTATGAGCATCACAGCCATTTAAAATAAGCTAAATATTTGGAAAAAAACAGCAGTCTTATTGGACTGATAGTATAGTAACTTACTCCCTGTTTTGTCATGTCTTTTTGCATTTCCAGAGAAGAGAGGATTTGATCTGGCAGATTCCACAATCTGAGTTCCTGCTGAGTTTAAAAGGTATTCTACAAGCAAAGAGTCTACAACTGAAATCAAATGTTCCTGAAGCTTGTGATGTACATGAGAGGGAGGGGAAACGACAACAGCCAGTATTTTAAAGGAAACATGCCATATGTTAAATACTGAGTGTTTCAAAGTTCATACATTTGTCATTCATCATTTGTGCCCCTAAGTGTCCACAAGTTAGCCATCTAGTTTAAGTTTCTCATTTAAATTTCTTCTGTTTGGGGAAAGAGACTGACCCCCTTCTAAAATAGCTTTAGAAAAGCTATCATAATAGTAAAGTCTGAGGGGGTAGTTCCATGTTATTTTATTTTACTAATTGCAAAGCTAGCCCACTCTCATATACTCTTGCTCCTGGTTCCACACAGTCATTTATAGTTCTCAGAATTGTGTTCAGTGAAGTATTAGGGGAGGATTCATGAGGAATTTTGCTTTTATTTATAACTTTGATCATTCCAAGCCCATCTTGCATCATGCTCAGACAAACATTTAATTCAGCTGAAGCTGTGAATCTTGGTAAAAATGCCAGGACAGTCCAAGAAGTCTGGGAAACGCTTAAGCTGCCTTTGTCACTAGAGAAGCATAGAGTTGAACCATGACTTGACACGTGAGAAGCATACAGTGCTATGTCTGTCCAGGCCATAGAAATTTATTTAATTTTTTTTTCTCTTTAAAGATTATGAAGAAGTGGCCTACTGTGTTTTTGTTACAATGACTATTGCTGTTGTCAATAGGGCTAATAAAGAAAGCACAGAACAAATGCAATATACTCTGAGTAAAACTTTTTATGTTTATAAACTTTTTTTTTCCTTCTGTGGTCAGTCATGTACAATAACAAAAGTAGTTAGTAAATATGAAAGAAAGAAGATGCCATTGTTAATTATACTGTGAATTGAGTGTGACAGAACTATCTTATTGCTTCTGAAAAGGTCTAAAATTGGCCACTGTTTAACTAGAAAATAATTTCCTCCAGACTGAGTCCTGCTTTACACTCCTGCTCACTGCTGCCACAAAATCCATCACTGACAATGACTGCCACTCTCCTTCAGTTCCAGAGAATGATAGTATAACCCAATCTTTTTATTACACCTCTGCAATAGAGCCCTCTTTCATTTTTTAGAGACAGTTCCATCTCCACCAATGTAGTTTTTCAAAATGGTGGTTTTTTTGCATGCTTGCATCATAGAGGCATGACAAACCCTAAATAATATGTAAATGTATCAATTCATGTTTTGCAAATGCTTGACATTGAATGATCAAAAAGATTTTCTGCTTTCAGGCACATTATAAATTGTTCTAAGAAAGTTGGTCAGCTGCGGCATTTAGCTCTTCATTAAGTAGTCACTGAGTTTCTTCAGGTTGAAAATCCCACCCCTTATCTTTCTCACAGCATCTGGTCTACAGTAGAATTACTCAACAATTTCTTACAGGTACTTTTTTTTTAACTTATCAGGTTTATTTGTATAATATGAGTCAATTAAATTTGCGTAGAGCAGATCTCCACTATTGGGATTCTCTTCTCTGAGTCTTTCAATTTCCCTGTAGAGTTTTAATACCTGATGATGATTGTTTTTTGTAATTAAGATTTAATACCCAATCCCCCAAGACCTGTCATACAGAGAGCTGCCACTCAAGCATTCAGCAACCCTTTCAGGCGCACCCTCTCTTTGTCACAGCCTTTTTCAAGCATCGGAGAGCTCAGAAGAAAGCCTTTGGTTGAGGAGTGCCATATTTCATCCCACATATTTTGCTAATCCACACCATACATTTGCTGCAGTTTACCTAAAACTACTAAAAGGGTAAAGTGATAATGTCTCTTTTAGCAGCTGCCAACAGTACATCATGAGAATGAATAAGGCTTCCGTTTGACTGAGTAAAGTGAGGGACTGCTCTGTCAATCCCACATCTTATTCACACCATAAAAACTAAAAAATATCTAGTCACCTAAAAACCAGAGTTATGGATACAGATTTCATTCTTGCATTGGTTCATAATTCATAAAACAAGAAACATGGGGTCAAAGTCAGAATGTGTTTGGCAGATTTTTTTCCGTATTGTTTCAGTCGAGGCATGACGAGAGGCAGGGCAGATGCACTCAACAGCAGCAATATTCAAAGGGAACTAGAGGTCAGTGAATCTGTATGAAATCCCGATCAGTGATGCCAATCATGTTTTTGTACCACATAATTTTGCCTCTGTTATGTCAAATAACAGTTAAATGCTAACATAAGATGCACAGAAATGCCCCTCAGTTGAAGTATTTTTTAGCCACAAGGATAACAGAGGTCATCAGCATCCAGGAGTAGGTGTCATCCTTCCTTCCCTGAGGTCCCCAGCTGTGCCAGGCTATCAGTGTGGTACATCAAGACTTTATCACTACACAAAACAGAGGACACTGAGGACCTGGCACGCATTCTGTGTACATCTTGGGAGGTTTTACCTCCAATTAGCTGTAGAATAGCTCTGCAGACTAAATATCCACTAGTGCTTGAATCAAGTTAATCAGGCTAATCTTTAGTGTGCGATTGTTAGTTTACTTTCAGGAAGGCAATAATGTAGGGTGTTACTAAATTGTGGATTGAACCAAAGCTGTAAGTATAACATTCTTTTCAGAAGTGCATCTTCATCAAAAGTGAAAAGCTGATGAAGGCACACCCATAGTATTCAAAGGCTAAAAGAGCACGCACAGCAAGGGGGGGGAATACCCTATATTTTTAAATCTCTTAAACTTGGATCCCCACAGACACTGTGACTCTACCTTCAGTATCAGTCTCTTAAAATTCCCAAATAGAGTATTAATAAATAATTTCAAAGTAGCTAGATTGATTTAATATATCCCTTCCTGTATTACTTTTAATTTACCATGCCACTAATCTATCAATCTAATCCTGTACTCATAATTATTTGTTGACTTTAGTAGAGAGAATTAATTCTTTACATCTTTCAGGCTCTTTAAATGATAATATATTTCAAATTTCAAATTACCATCAGGGTAGCAGGGCTCCAGGGGAATGCATGAAAACACCTCCTTTTGTTTGATAGAACCTTTAGACATATCACATGCTACTCATAATGAGTTGCCTTTATCCAGATTAGATTTAGAAAAACATTTTTTTTGTCACAGATTTTGCAAACAGAGGGTATCTAATTAGAAACAAGTTATATATTCAGCACTTAGTGTCAGTGCTTTAGTAGCAATGTGATAAAAAAAACTAAGAATAACCCAAGGGAGATCCAGAGAATCTGTGCCAACAGTGTTCATAGCTTCACAAAGCACTCAGTCACAAACTGTCAAAGAGAAAAAAATGTATGTAAGTTTGTGTATAATGCACTTTGTTGAAAATATGCAAAATAGCATCGCATATGATTTATCTTAATTGTCATTCTCTTCAATGGAGTGTGTCATTGATCTTCCTTTTCCTCCCAATGCGTGTAACTTGTCTTTGTTAATTCACTGTGTATTAGTTGTTAGCTTAGTCCTAAGTTCAGTCCTGAACTCTTGTAAATGCTGTTTACATGTTCATTTAATCTAATGTACAAAGCAGGCAAATCAGAGCTGCAGATTCTTATCTTTAAATAGATGCAGTGCTCCTTCAGTTATCTATACCACATCCTTCAGGAAACTATCCAAATCAAAATTATCTGTTTCAGACACCCTTTTATTTTATATAGGCCTGTCCACTGAAGCAGCAAGAATGGAATTTTTCTCATCTAACTTTAAATGACCAAACTCTCTTCTTCTCATAAACAGCCCATAGAGATTTGGAGGGTCTTATTTCATTATTCCTATTATGAATGCCTATCATAGTAAATATATTAACTGCACCCATTACTCTACAAGCAGTTACAAGGAAAGCAGTTATAAGAACAAGAGCTCTCATTCTCATGTCAAGCTGGAGATTTCTAAATTTAGGACAAAAGAAAACTAGCCAAAAATCTGTCACTGAAGTACAGCTGCTGCAGCAGTAAGGCATTGTGTCACAGCAAGATCAGAGCAAACTCTTTGGCATTCCAGACATAATTCAATGTCAAAATAATTTAAAATAATTTGGAAATTTATAGAAAAAAGAAAAAACAGGAGAAAGTTGATACTATTTACCAGGAATGGCAAATTTTATTAAGGTGTTATTATTTTGTTTTTAGGTTTATTTTTCTTGCAGAAGTAAATAGACGATGATTTGAAAAGATCACTGTTATCAGAAAATTTGAAAGCAACCATAGATATGTAAAAATATGAGGAAAATTAGGAAAAATATGTAATTAATTTATGGTAGTGTATTTTCTACTTAATTAAAACTTTATTACTCAATGTGATCACAATTTTTATTCCTTTGTCATTTTTAAAAGCAAAATCTAAAACACATATTTAGCATATGTGGCCCAAAGTATAAATGCTTTTTATTTGTGCACTGGTAACGTATAAATATAATAAGTATGGAATTGCTATATTCAAGATATCTACCTGAAGAAAAGAAAAAAAAATTCATTTTTTAAAATTACATCACTTAAGAAAAAATTGTGCTTCTTTTACTGTTCAAATTATTGATAATTGCATATTTCTTACCAAAAAACTCCAAAAAACCAGAAAAGAAACATTTATTCGATTTTGTTTATCTAAAGTTTCAAATAGTTTAGCAGTTTGTGCTATAGATTAGACATATCAATTTCTTCATTTTGTATAAAAATGTCTACTTTCCCAGTAACGCATTTGAGAATGAATGTAGCACTAAACTTACTTCACATCATATGGCTGTGCATTTCAGGTGACAGAATGGCAAAAAGTGAACGGCAAAATACAAAATATATTCATAGACTTCCAAAAAGTCCAAGTAAGAGGCTCTAGTGCAAAATGAAAATTCTTTTTGTGAAAACCACTCTTCAGTGTGCAATATAGATCTTTTATTGTGCAGATTGTATGGTTCTGGTTTGTTGGTTGGTTTTTTTCCCTACAGATGGTCTTTATGAAAATATGGTAAGACTTTAAATATGCGATGCATAAAGTTAGCACTCAGCTTCATTTCAGCTACAGCTTCATTTCCAGTCTTCTGCAGCTCCATAGAAGAGTAAAAAAATAATGAAACAGGAAAGCCTTTTAAATTGAAAGCACTGCTGTTTTGTAGCTTAACATATCTTTCACCTCAGTGTAATTCCACCATGTGAAGCATAACAAAGAGCTATAACTAAAAATTCCAATGTCATATAACTTAGTGTTATGAGACAATATTTTAGTTTTCTCTTAGGCAATACAGAACTAATTTGCACAATGAAAGTCTTGCTGAATTGGTACTGAAGTATGTGAAAGACTAAAACCTCACAATTGATAAAAGCATGCCAAGAAATTTAATTTACAAAACACTTACTGTAAATTAAAATAAATGTTAGAAGTGCTTAGGCACTACAACTATCTGCAGGTGAAGCATTCTGACAGAGCTACTCATCTAACAAGCAGAGTTAAACTTACCAGGAGATTTTAAAGATTAAGAAAGGGTTAAGGAGCTGTTCTGGAGCTTTAACAGGACAAAAAGTTGTAAATGTTTAATTTTTTTTTCCTTGGATTTTCCTGGAAAGTCCTAAGGTTGCTGATGATTGAATCTATATATTCCTAACTTTATGATACTTTAAATGTAAATTTTTCACAGCTATGACAAAACTACCAAAAAAACCCCAAACCCCAACATAAAAAAACCAAAAAACCAACCAACCAACCAAACAAACAAACAAATGAAAAAAAAGGGCTAATTATTTTCATGCTGCTGAAGTAAATATTTTACTTAACTCATAAAATATTTTGTCTTCATTTTCTGCCAAAAGCTGAGGAGGGAGAAATAGGAGATTGGACATGAGCTGGTTTATTCCTCAGGAAGAGGAGCACTAGAAGTTTTAATATTTATTCTCTTTACCCCTCCTTAGTTGTTCTTTTGGGTACTGTAGAAGCAAGACAGTAGACTGGAGAGATTTTTACCTTCAATTAGTATGTCCATCCAGGTTTCTTAATATTCCTACCACGTTCTGGAATTTATCAAGTGAAGCAAGGTTTTTGTATCACCAGACAGTGTTTTTGGTGTGGAAGATGTAGAATTTTGAAAAAACTTTGGGTACACAAGACCTTCTTTTGAAGCTTTGAAAAAGCTTTGAATAAGTGTTGAATACTCAAAATCTTTTTTAGAAGCAGATCACTTCAAAGTAAATACAATTTAAGAACAACCATTCTATGCTGAAATCAGACAAAGCAGTGAAACTAGCTGAAGCTCAGGGATAAATTAGAAAGGGAAGAGAGAGATTCTAGATTAAACATTAGTGACCTAGATGGAATTTATTCAAATGTTCCTTTCCACCATAAACTAACGCCCCAGGTTAGGCATTTAGTTATTGTGATGTCTCTTATAAGGGCTTCTGAATGAATGGCAACACACTGACCTATGTTAGGAAGAGGTGAAAATACATCTGATTATATATACCTAATTTTTGGATGGGAAATTGGAACATCTCTTGTAAATATTAACCTTATTTGCTATTCTCAATTCTTTCCTTGACACAATGGATATAAAAAACCCCCACTGAACAGCAAAGAAAGGGTTTTCCCACCCCTTTTAGACCTTAATGGAAATTTTAAAAAGTTCTATATTCAGGAAATGCGTATTTCTCCAAATCAAGTAAAAATTATACTTTTCTTCTATCAGGACAGTCTCTGTTCCTAACATAAAGTAACTAATGAAGAGAAATCTTTAGAAAAAAAAAGACAAAAGTTTTTACTTTACAGATGTTGACCTGAAAACTTGAAGGTCTTGGGGTTAGTGGTTCCTAGAGAATGAGTACAGTTCTTTTTTGTAATTCAGCTCCCTGTGAGAGTTTTTTACAGAGACATACTTTTTGTATACTGAAGTCCAAAGCACAAATAAAACAGAAAGGACTTTCAGATTTGCTAGGGTTTTACAAAAGAGGCAGTATGGCCTCATAAATAGCAGGCCTCTGGCCAAGAGCAGCATACAGAGAGGTTCCATTGCTGAAGTTTCTTCCTCTAACCCTAATAAATCGTTATAAATAAAATATAAATTTTGCTATCTGTAAACAGACATTAGAGATTCTGACCTCATCTAAGTACATGGAAGAAGTCTGTAACAGTAATAATACTTCTTTCTTGTAATACTAGTGAAAAAACTGTAGGCCATATTTTCATTCTAGAATATTATTGGTTTTGATGTCCCTGACAACAGAAGTAAGATAATTTACTTTCCACAATAATAAAAGTACTAGTAAAAAGTATTTCCTTTCCTAGGCAGCACATTGATTGTCCAAGCTATCAAAGAACTGACCTTGTTGATTGGCATCATGCTAAAAAACTCAGTTCTGGGTAAGAATAAACATTCTGTTTTCAACCAACCTGTCTGGTATAACATAATGCTAATTCTTATGAATTGGAAAAAACCAACCAAATAAATAAATATGTAAATAAGGACAGGGGCAGAAAAAAAGAAAATCTAGTATCTTCTGTTCTCCACCACCCTGAAAACTCTTTGAAGAAAATAAGTCAATTCGTTTTCAGGACATTTCAGATTTAACCTTAAAATTTCAAAAGCCTTGAAATTGTTGGGGATAACGTAGCCAGCTGAATTCTCATGAAAATATTGGGGGGAAAAGCATAAAAAAATACACCTGTTCTTATCATGATCTTCCCTGTCTTTAAAATACATGTAGATACACCTTCAGTAGTGCTCACGGGAGATGGCAGCAAATTTGTTGCCTTCGAGACATGTGATGTAAGTACTTCTAAGTCACCAAAGGAGAAGCTAAGAAATATAAACAAGCAATTTCCCTCCCTCCCTTACCCCCGAGTCAGTTTAGTGAATTCTTTGAGGAGAAAAGGTACTCAAGCATGATGGCAAATGATTCAGACATTCTTAAACACTGGAGACTTACATCTAATTTCCAAAGTTTGTCACTCAGAAACTTTAATTACAATGTTAGGAAATTAGCACTTTGCATACTGTAACATAATTCCCCATAGTACTGTGAAACTATATCCTGACATTGATCTGGTCTGCACATGTAATGATGGCAGAATATGTTATTAAATAAGAAGTGAATATTTAATTGTTTACACAGTGAATAGCACATTTTAGATGCCACTACAATATAAATATTTACGATAAAATGGCAGTTAGAGAAGCAGTAGCTTAAAGAAGATCAATCTTTTTCAAAACAGGATGGGCATAATATCTCAGTAGTTTAGTAGATCTATATGGTTGCAATGTGCTATAATAAATTATATTATTCAGGAAAGCATCACATGAATTTTAAAATTGAAACATATTTGTAAAATTAAAATAGGTATGGTCAAATGTATCACTCAACACAATTTATTTAAATGAAGTATTCTGTTATTAGTATGTGAAATGAAGTTATTCTTTCCCCAGTTCTGCAGGTCTTCCTAATATATTTCAAGCCCTGTGCAAACAGGTTGAAAAAACTATTTTAAGATGTGTGGTAGACACAATCTTCTAATAACCTCCAAAGCAAATTGCAAAATGAAAGCATGCATTCATTAATGCTATTCCTACAATTCAAAGCACATCTGCAAAATGGTGGTGTTATTTAACACTTCATACAGTTTAAAATTCTGTGCTTTTTCTTTTTGGTCTTTTGTCCACTTTTCTGGAGAAGGTAATAAAAAAGCAAGGGAGGCAAGACTACCGAAAAAATATAATGAACTTGCTCACTGCAGTAATTAATGGGGAAGTGACCAAATAAATGTAGAGACAGGGTAATGAAACCAAAAGCCATGGGAAAATGATGAAAGACCTTAAAAGCTTTGACATTGTGTAACAAGGGTGGAGAGTCAGAGATCTTAATGCTGGAAACACACACTTCTAAACTATAGCAACACTTCCATACTGCTGCAATTAATTTCCCTCATATTGTTTCACTCTTCATGGAAGGAATTACTTATAGCCTTTTTTTACATTGTGTAAGGCATCACATTAAAATACAGTAACATGGTTGCAAGTTCAATTCTAAAAGAGACCTATGGTTTAATGCTGCCTTGAAAAGACTGACAGACATGTAGGTGGAGAATGTGTGGGAGGAAAAAGGAACACTACACACACAAGCATAAAAAGGTATACTTGAAATATGAGCAACATTCAATTTTTGATTTGAAACAGTTCTGTTAAGATAGCAGGTGACAAAAAAGGGATTGTACTGCTGGGCAAACAGTTCATTATGTATTTTATTTCCTACATTTTGTAGTCTTGACTTGAAATGAGAATAGAGTTCTCAAAAAAAAAAAAAAAAGAAGGTAGACCAATGGATGAAAGTTTCAAGAATGTAATTGATTCTTAAATTTTCATATAGCTGTCCTGTACCTCATACACCCCATCTGAAAATAAATATCCTTTCTACTTCTTCAATCTTATAATTATTACTGGCATTATTAGATGTTATAATATTACTAGTAATAGTAAGAATGATAATCTGTTATAGAGAAAGTTTACTGGAATTTTATTTTATACGTTTTAGAATACAGAAAGGAAAAGCTTTCCTGCTTTCCTTCGAAATATCTTTTGGAAAACATCAATATTGGAAAATTTCAGATTAACCCATAAAGAATTCCAGGTCCTTTCCATAATCCTATTTTTTTTTTTTTTTAGTTTTACTAATGAGGAAAAAAAATCTATTTCTTCCTTCTCTTCTTCAAAACTATCTAGGTGTATTCAGAGATAAGTTACTATGTTGTATATATTCATTAAATAAGTAATAAACAGGTGTGTGTCGACATTAAACAGGAACAAATAGTGGATTCTGCACCTGGGATAGTGGAATCCTGGCTGTACATGTAGACTGTGAGGCACAATGTTGGAGTTCTTCTCTGTAGAAAAGGGAGCTTGGGTTTTTGGTTGATCATAGGCTCAACATGAGTGTTCTCATGTTGAGAACTCACAGTGTTCTGGAGGCCAAAACAGCCATCTGTGTCTTGAGGTGCACCAGGAACAGCACAGACAACTGGCAAAACTGATTGTTCCACAATATTGATCCCTGTTGGCCTCCCCTTGAGTTCTGCGTGCAGGATTGGGATCAACAATATAAGAAAGATATAAAGTATTGTAAAGTGTCCAAAAGAGCAAAAGAAGGATGGTGAAAGGACTAGAAGGTATGACTTAGGAGGAGCTGCTGAGGAGACTTCTCTAAGACTGTTCAGTTTAGAGAAGAGACTGACGAGTGATCTCATTGCTGTCTACAATTTCCTTATGAGGGAGAGAGGAGAGAGAAGCAATGATTTCCCTCTTGTGTCTGGTGGTAAGACACAAACAGATGTTTAAAACTATGTCAGAGGAAGTTAAGGTTGCATATTAGGAAAAAATCACCACTGAATCAACACTGGAACAAGTTCCCCATGGAGCTGGTCATGGCCCCAAGTCTGTTGGTGTTCAAGAAACATTTGGACAACTCTCTTACTTATATGGTTGGACCTTTTGGTTGGCCTCTGTGAAGTCAGGAGTTGGACTCAATCCTTGTAGATGGCTTCTAACTCAGGATATTCTAAGATTTGACAAATTATTGTTAGAAATACATGTTAGGGATCATCGGTCTTATAAATTTTATCTTGTAAAACAAAACCTGTGCTTATGGATGGTACATTTTTCCTCCAATGAAGAGGAAAGAAATTGGTACAATACAGTACAATGTCAGAGAATAAACCAATGTCATTCTTGTAGACCTAAATACAGTGAAATGTAAAAACAGTTTAGATGTTTAAATTAAGTGACATCAGATTTACTTACATTAACATCATTCATTGATGTTGAAAATGACTGTGCAATATTTCAAATTCCACAATGTTTCTGTTTACATGTTTTCTAGTTACGTTGTGAATATTGTGATATTTGAATTAAATAATAAATTACAAAGTTGTAATATTGTTGCCTCTTGATATAAACTTTTATTCAATGTCCGGAATATTCTAGATAGCAGTCAAACAATGCTCTCTATTTTCTAATTTGAACACTGCATACCACCTGCCTTCGATATAATTATTCTACATAATTCTACATAATTGTTTCTGTCAAGAATAAATGAAGCCTTAAAAGAAGAACACAATCATTACAAGCAACAGAGCCTGAGTTATACACTGCAGTGTTCCTTTTCCTCTCCTTATATCCAAAGTTGCTAATAGTAGATTGGGAAGGTGACAGAAGTTGTAAATTGTTACACAGGAAAATATCTACATGAGTAAACTACTTGGTGCAATTTGAATTTTTTTTCTGTTACTCTTCACTGAATGGTGTTTCCATTTTATTTGTTTGGCATGAGTGGAAGCACACTGCAGAGGCTAAGCAGAGGCTAAGCCAGGAAGAAATCCAGAAGCCAAGTAACATGACTTTCAAGCAAACATTACTGTTCATTTAAGGAAAAAATCTAGTGTGATTTTTTTTTATTGACATGGTTATCTGACTTAGACATATCTGTGCTCTTTTTACACTTTCAGGAAATTAAGAAGCATTTTCTTCATTAAAAATTAAGAAAAGAATCGTGTTTACAAACCCAAAGGTATGATCTCAGATCTTCATGTATTCTATAGCATATAACATATATAACTGGGATTCCAGTGAAGAAGTAATACTTCACAGCAGTTACTATGCATCCACCAGATGGAGATCATCTTTTCACTTGCCAATGGATGATGACATATGTCAATACTACCTCATTTCCCTGCAGTCTTCCTGGTTCCTTATTGAGGAGGTTCTTGTTTCAATAAGGCTTGTAGCCCCTTTTCCCAGGGAACAGCCCCACTACAGTCATCATTCACTGTTGGCAAAGTGTAGGCTTAAGTGTCCTTTTTTTTAACTTTTTCTTTTAAAATTGTGTGTCTCGTTCCTATTTTGTTGGGGGCTTTTTTTGAAAAGTTTTATAAGGCTACAGTCACATATAATTTTCATAATGTTGAAGAGGAGACTCCAAGAAAAGTAATCTTCCTTTAGCATTTCAGTAGTATTTTTTTTCTGCTGTGCTAATGTCTAAAATGGTAAATCAGAACTTCTAATTGCTGCTTTCAGCTTAATTGTCAATGTATGAATAGTAAATTTGCAAAATTTTATGACACCATTTTAAAGTGTTGGAATTTTTAAGGGAAAAAATGCCAGAAGAATAACAAAACTCCCCCATGTTGGTACTCATCTACTAAAATATTGCTATACTAGAGAAACCTGAAGTTTAGTGGGTTTTTTTCATGATGGAGAGAAGGCTGAATGACCATTGTGAGAATGGCAATCAACTATTATAAATAAAGTTATCAGCTTTGTTTGCACCATCCTTCCTTACATAAAAATATTCACATACAAATTTAATTTAAATGGTTGAAAAGTACTTCCCATGCATTCAGGTAGAAAACTCCTAAATGTTCTGTCCTGTTCACTCATGGCACAAAGTTACATAGAGTTTGAGTTGAACACTTCCAGGCATGAGGCATCCACAGCTTCTCTGCACAACCTGTTAAAGTGCCTCATGACCCTCACAGTAAAGAATTTCTTCCTAATATTTAAACTAAACTTGTCCTCTTTCAGTTTAGAGCCATTAACCTTTGTCTTCTCACTACATGCCCTTGTCAATAGTCTCTCTCCAGCTTTCTTGTAGGCACCTTTTAGGTACTGGAAGGCTTCAACGAGGCATCCCCAGAGCTTCTCTTCTCCAAGCTGAACAACCCCAACTCTCATAGTCTGTCTTCATTGGAGAGGTGTTCCATCTATCTGATCATATTTGTGGCCCTCCTCTGAATTAACTCCAGCAGCATCTTCTCACAGAAGATATGAAATAACACAGGCAACTTGTTTGTACTAATATTGAGACTGGAAACCCATTGCTACTAAAAATGTCAATTCTGTTAAAGCATTATTTTAAAAAATTCTAGAATTTAATTCACAATGTCTTTACTAAGCTGTTTTATGGTAGAGCATATCACTGGAAATGTGATGAGTCTTCATGTAAAAATGCTGATTTGAATTCGATTTAGAATATATGTCATCCTCAATTAGCCTTCCCTTCATCAAAATGATCTCACAAACATGGAGAATGAATCTTTATTTCCTCCTTTGCACATGGGAGGTCATTTGTCAGATTTAATATACTTCCACCTACGTCTTCCTACATGTTTGGGTTCAATATGGATGACGATGGACTTCGAGGAAAAAAAAATCACATCTGTAAGAACCTGAAATCTACTTTTATTAAATATTGATTATATTATAAATATTTTGTAAATTATGGCCAAATTGATATATCAATGATAAAGACATTGTGTTGGAATTAAAAATGCAAAAAGTTTAGAATGCTTTCAAACCTATTTCTGCACCATAAGTTGCTGCTGGTACTTCGAAACTGACAAGATATAAATTTTGTAAAATTAGCTATCCATTTTTTCCTGTAAGAATTAGATTGATGATTATTAGTCTGTTGTTGAAGTTTAACATCACACCAATTACCTTTTACTTAAAAAGGCTGTGCATGTTAAAAATCATATGACATCATGCATTTGCACAGTATATTGAGGCATAAATAAAAAAATAATTATGAAAGAAAAACACTTTTGAAAGTGTTTTTTGATAAGTGCTGAAACAACTACTCTTAACTTTGAGTAAGTTATCTTCTTTAAAGACTGTGGTAAAACAAGAACTTTTAAAAGGAAAGTTGCCTAGAGGAAGACCTAGAAGAGGAAATAATAAGAGAAAGGACAAACCAACAACCCTTCCTCCCTCCCTCTTACCTCCCCAATAAACAAAAAAGCGAGATCCAAACTCAAAACACGTGGAAGAACACCGTGTGGAAATGTAGAAAATAGAGAATGGCATAGCTAGACTTGCGCGTCAGGCTTATACGCTAACTGATATGGAAGGAGTGGAGAGACATTGAATTGCGTATTCTAATGGTATGAAAATAGTTGATGTAAAAGAATATCAGGGTGAAAAAATTAATTTCTATATGTGAAGAATTTTCATACTTCAGTTTTTAACTTCTGGTTTTTTCATACTTTTGTTTTAAACAGGACTACTGAAGTAAAAAAAAAAGTGTTCTTGTTAATATCAGTCTTTGCTAGTACTTCCTCTCCATTCTCTTCATGCCTGATTGAAAAGACATCAGACCATTGGGATTTCCCATTTTATGAAGGTGTTTGCATACAAAAACTGCATCTCAGGGAAGCCAAAATGCATGAACAATGTGAATTAAATGCTAAATGTATCTGGCCCAAAGATTTTAATTCAATTTCTGATATTACTCTCTATATTAAATAAATATTAGACAACTGACATTCAGAAAGAAAATAAAGATATAAAAATCACATTAAAATTTTTTAAGAAAAATACAAAAAATGTACAAAACTGTTTATTTTAAGCCTTTCTGCCTGATACAGTTCACATTCACTGATGTAAGTTTCAGATAATAGTTAATAATTTCTATTTCCCTTTAACAGGTGTTTTTAAGACAATACGTTTATCCATAGTGAAACACTTGTACAGCCTGCAGTATCAGAAAGGCAGCGTTATTCCTACAAATAGTTGTAGAATTCAGTGTTAGTGTATATGGGAACATTTTCCTGAATAATTTTGTGATTTATTAGTTTAGATAGATATGATTTAATCAGATATGCAAATGTTATCATTTGTAGTGACCGTTCCTTGTGAATGTAATTATTTTCAGGTATAATAATGGTGGTTTCTTATATTGATGAGCACATGATGAAAAGCATAACAGAGTACACAAAAAAAAAGAAAATGTAATTTCAAAAATGTTTCCCAAAACTATTTAAAAAATCTCTGAACTTTTGATAGGTAGTCCAAAATCTAAACTGAATATTCACTTCAGTCTGTTTGGTGCTTTTAGTTAGGTTTGTACACCAGCATGGGAAAATAAAGAGGAAATAGAAATAGAAATGTGAGCAACAGTAAGGCTAAAACTAAAACCATTCATTTTAAAATTTACTTATAATGATAATAATGTTATAATATATTAATAATGTATATGTATAAAAATTTTTAAAATTATGGAAGTCACTTTTTGAAAGCTTTTCATAATTATTCTTCTGACTGGTGGAAAATTAAATTGAAAATTCTGAAAACATAGCAATTGCATAAAAATAAATCTAGATGGAATACTTAGGCCTTAAACAAGTATGAATTCTGGGTTATGAACATGTAACCATCTCCTTTTAACAACTGCACAAGCAGTCTACTGAGAGAGTTTCAGTTGCTCTCTCTCTCTTAAACAACACCTGGAATACTCTAATTTGAGCTCACATCTTTATTATTACTAAGAGGACCCTTGGATTCCAGCAACTGTGATAAAGTAAGTATGATAAACAGCACATCTCCTTTAAAATATGGCTTTTACTAGGCAAGATCAAATCTCTGCTCTTAAAATTGCATCATTGAATTAACCTTTGTCATTTCTATACATAATCGCAAAACAGCCTTAAAAATCAGTTGTCCAGTCCTCAGCTTGTGGAAATCTGCAAAGTCCCATTGAAATCTTGGTTTTGTAGGTCAGCTTCTTGTCTGATGTATATAAACTGGACATGACAAAATGAACTTATGCCTCAAGTGACTTCTGTATTACTATGACCTGTCAAAAACAATTGCTTAAATTATAAGGCTGTGTTCAACAATAATGTTTCTGTAGGCACAGCAACTTTCTTTGCATTCTTGCTAGCACTGCAGGAAAGTTATCTTCAGGAGTATTTCCAAAGGCACAAATGCCTGAGTGTTCCACATTATTTTTTCTGGGTCTTTTAATGCATTTTAGGAACTTATATTTGAGTTTGTGAATAATTCCACTTTAATTGCCAAATAGTAATAAGCCCCACACTTAAACTGCTAAATTGCAAGGTCAGCACTCTGAGGAATCACAGAATCATGGAATGATTGGTGTTGTAAGGAACATCTGGAGATCTAGTCCAGCCCCCCTGATAAAGCAGGGTCACCCAGAGCAGATTGTACAGAATAGCATCCAGGCAGGTTTTGTATATCTCCAGAGAAGAGACTCCCTAAACACTCTGGGCATCCTGCTGCAGTGTCTATTCATATTCAGATGGAACTTCCTGAGTTTTAGTTTGTGCCCATTGCCCATCATCCCATCAGTGAACACCACTGAAAAGAGTCTAGTCTAGCCTAGTCCTCTTGATGAACCCCTTATGATATTTGTATGCATTTATGAGATCCCCTCTCCTACTTCTCCAGGCTAAATTGGCCCAGCTCCCTCAGTCTTTCCTCATAAGAGAGATAGTTCAGTCCCCTAATAATCTCCATAGCTCTCCACTGAACCCTTTCCACTAGTTCCTCATCTTTCCTGCACTGGGAAGCCCAGAACTGGACAAAGCACTCCTGATGTGGCCTAACAAGAGCAGAGTAAAGGGAGAAGACAGCCACCTTACTAAGCTAATTAATCTCAATCAAATTAATTAAAATAATCATGTGGACAAAGATAAGCAGGATTTAGTGACCATTCTTGACACTGTCTCTCCTAGTTAGGAAAAAAGTCCTAAAGATTATTGATGATACTGAAGCTCCTCAGGGCTGAAGCAATCACTGTTGTGTAAGAGAATTGTGTGCTTTAAATTCGGACATGATCTTATGTACTGAATTTCCAGGCCTCTTCTGGAGCACAGAGCATTTCGTCAGAGAACACAAGAAATCCTCATAGACAATGAGGAGTTCATCTTTGCTTCTGCACTGGACAATTTATTCCCTCTATTTGAGTTTATGTACAGCTGTTTGAGGTTTCTACACAGACAATTGTCAAAAGTGAGACACAGACACATAGATTTGAGTACTTTCTTAGAAGTCTGAATATACCTTATGAAGGAATGACAATATTCATGTCAGTCTATCTGAATATTTGAGTAAGTAAATGTTGATTTAGGCTTTTAAATTTTATGACACTTCCCAACCCCCCCCTCCACCCCAGTTCTGAGACTGTCTTCAATCACCACCCCACCACCCCCCAACCCCGTTTTTCATACTGAGTTTCCTTTCTCAGTCTCCCTCTTTGGTGTCTCCACTGGTTCAGGGGAGGCAGTAGAATGGACAGCAGTAGAGTGGAAGGCAGTGGTCTGCCATGGGGACGGTGTTTTATGGCCAAGGAGAGCTCAGAACTCATTCTTTCATTTCCCATGTTCTTGCTTTTGCCTCCATTTTTTTCTGATGACTCCTCTATCTTTTCCAATTTACCAGGTGACCATAACCTCTATAAGAAACTTACATAAGAAACTTACATTACTGTTGTGATTTACACTGCTGGCATAGTAGGCTGAACTGTACATTCTACCATCATATTTCCAGAACCAGTTGTGTTTAGTTCAGAAATAACTTCTAAAGGAGGATAGAATTTTTAATTAGAGTTTTCATGATAAAAATTAGTACTGGGAAAGATTTTGCCATTCACCAAATTCACAGGATTTTCAATCAGTGGAAGATCTGCAGGGGATATTTCCTACCTTGTATATGTAATTTGAGTAATGTGATGGTGACTAATCTTCTTTGACCACTGCACTGTCTGACAGTGTATTATGCTTTTTAGATGGAGTACACATCAGGGAAGAAGTCGGGATTAATTTATGTTGGAGAATAACTTGACTACATCAGATTCTCCAATTATTTTAGTTAAAATTGTCTTCTTGTCCCCATACCAGAATCAGGATGTCATTAGCTCCTGGATAACCCACACTGCAAGGAGATAAAGTATATGAGCTGTCAAACTCTAATAATTCTTCAAAGAAAAAAATTAATGTATTTTACATATGCATTAATCCAAATTAAAGTAACAAACAGTTCCCCACATCCTTTGACAGAATAAATATTTTCATATTTGTTTAAAATTTAAAAACTATGCATTTATATCTTATGATATATTTTCCTTACTTTCTGAAATGGATTACATGCTGCAAATTTTCAGCTTTTACAACACCTATTAAATAAAAGTCTCCACCCAGACATTTTACTGCGGCTTTATCTCCTTACATTTTTACCTGTTACTCAATATAATTTCATCATGTCTGTAATGATAAGGTTGGAAAAAATAACCTTTATGATACCAGATGGATTCTAATTCTCAAAAATCTCTGGTGATAGCACATTCTTATTGACATTTATACTGACTCCATTTATGAAGGTGATGAACAGGCCCATGCAAGAGGTCACCTTGTGTCAAAGCTGGTATACAGTCTGTCAAACACGGTGAATGTAAGGCTGCTAATGAGGAATTAACTAGATAGACTGTGGCCATTTTACTGTTTTTGTACAATCCAAACCTGTTAAACAATGCTAATCAGGTGTTTATTAAGTGTAACCATTATGCCAAACTTGCTGCAGACCCTACCATATGTCAAAGAGGTTGTAAAGTATTATTCATCAGATTTAAAGCTGATTAATGAGTCATTTAATAGTGAACCTTTCTTTTCTTAGCCTCTAGCTAAGCATATGTACCAAGGTTAAACTAACACATACATGGTTTTGAAAGAAAAGTTTCTGTTAAGGGGAAAGAAAATCCTCAACTGCTCCATGGAAGTTCTAATAGTTGGAAAGCTTTCTAGAGGAGGAAGTTTATTTTCTTTTATTTTTAGATAAAAATGTAGCAAAAGAATGGCATATTAAAAAAAAATGAACAAGACTAGAAGACTACATACATTTTCAGATACAGAAATAAAAGATAAATACCAAACATAATAAATTTCAGCCTTTAAACTCACATCCATTTAATTATCTTTCCTAAACTTGTTATTTACACAGTATTGCAGCAAAATTGATGTAAAAAACCATCTTGAGTACAGTGAAACCAAAAAATTGGTGAAATATTAGGCAGAACTGAAACAGCCATGAAAAATCTGCTGTATCCACATCAGGGAGCAATAAAGGTAGCAGCATTGAGGTAGCAGTAAATGTTAATGGTATAATGAACAATGGAAGTCTGAAGAGAGAACTAAAATACATGCTAAGAGAGTGACTGTCAAGTTCAGATAATCTGGAGATGATAGCCAGCATTTCTTCAGTAAATAATCACTAAACCAACAGACACTGATACTGTTTTAAACTTTTCACAAGAATGGGCACTACAGAGAAATTAGCTATAAAATCTTGTTTTCATACTTAGTCAGGTATTAGTTTTGCTTAAATTAGAAGGCTGAATAAATGCAGAACTTTAATTAATATTCTCACTTCCAAAAATGAAAATAGAGAACCATGTAGGACCATAATCAGCTGGGCATAACAGCAAAAGTCTTAAAGGTGAACATGGTTCCAAACCACGAGAAAAAGATGGCAGTGAAGGCTTTTAGATATAATCAGACAAAAAACCATCTATAAAAGGAAATTTAATGGCTTCTTAGTCAGAATAGAAAACATAACTGATTACTAAGAATGAAACATTTCAGAGAATGAGATATAAATGGATAAAAAGAATTTCTAAAAGGCAAACTGAATTAAACCTTTGAAAAAAACCAAACTAACATTGCATAATAAAACACAATAAATTGGAAAAGGTGGTCACTTTGCAGAGAACATTACTTAAAACTTAAAATTAGGTATGCTGCAAAGACAAATGCATTACCTCAGCTTAGAGAAATGGCAGTGATGTGCAGTGTGGAGGTAAAGGATTAACTGATAATGTCGATGGTGGGTAAGTAACTATGCCAAATCTACCTGGACGCATTCCAGCACACTAAATTTCCCCATGAGGTTTTGTTACACTTTCAAACCAGAAATACTACGGGAGTCAGCAAGGCATTTGAAATGACAGTGAAACAGAACATCCTTCCTGTGATGAGATAGAGTGAGCTTTTAAAGCACCAGGCTGAGACAGGCTGACACACACTTTGACGTACATTTCATTGCAATATAAACTAAGAGCTTCCTAATGAAATGTGCCAACAGTAGAAAGCTGGGAAATATTGCCGATATAGGATCAGATTATCATATGGCAGGAAATAATGACAAATCAGATTGGAGTAATAGAAATGGAATGGAAGAGTTCAAAGTACTTAGAGACTAATGGCAAGAATGACTGCCATAAGCAGTAAGTTCATCAGCTGTTAAAGCTCACCTACATCACAAAATACATGGCTTATGGCTTGGTATAGTTAAGTTGTCTCAAAAAGAGATGAGAGTCTGGACAATGAAGAGCTAAGATATTTTCAGCTCTCTCCAGAGCCTGTTCTCTGGAGCTGTTTTGGTATAAGATCACCAAGTTTAGCTCAGCTTGTGTTCGACATGCTTCTCCTTTCTGTCACACTGACACTATCAAGCACTCCATGTGCCTTCATATCGGTTCTTGAGGCATGTGGCATGTCTTCGATATTCTCTCTTGAAAGCATAAATATTGTTGACAATCACATAGCCATAATACCCAGGTGCTTCGGGCTGAAAAAATGTGCACCACCACCCCACCCCCAAACAAGGAAAGAATAAATACACACAGTGAGGCTTAAAGAGTGTTCAGTGCGGGCATGCAAAATCCAGTAAAGAATGGATTAGCCCTGAACCTTTTGTCTGGGCATAAGAGTTTATTTCTGGAAGCAGATATTTTTAATATTTGAGATATAGCTATTGAGACCTAGGTGTATTATCTAAACTCAGAAGGTACCAAGGAAAGTTTTCTGATGAAGATAGAGAATAATTTATTCACATACCATATGAGTGAGTATTCTTCTGGAATACTTGTATAATTAACTTTCTTTAGAAACAATGCAATTGAATTATTATTGGTCTAACTAAAACCTACTACAAGAAAATACTGCAGAAAAATATATATGCTAATTTCATATATGCAGGAAAATGGAAATGGATACAAAAATGGGGGGAAGGAAGTAGTTTTAGATAAAACCACTTGTTGCCACAAGAATTAGTGAACACGCACGAATTTTAAACAGGATGTATTGGGTTTGCATGGCAAAGTTTTGGTACCATCCATGAGCCATTAACTACATTTTTATTTCCCCTGTCTAGCTGAGGAGGAGGAGAGACAGAGTGGCTTGGTGGTCACCTGGTGTGCAACTGGGATCAATCCACCATTGCTATGATCCAGTTATTAAGGTTCTTAGAAATACCTCTGCCAAAATTAAGGTGCAAATGAGACCATATGCCAGTCAATAGTATGGGGTTTATTTGATAGTAAATATGAGAGAGAGAGAGAAGAAAAGAGTGAAAAAGAGAAGCAGGAGAAGAGGTGAGGGGGACAGAAAGAGAGTGACAGAGACAGAATGAAAGAATATCACCATCCGTGGATCCCAACGATGTTGTGTTGATCCTCTCCAGCTGCTCTTCTTGGTGGTGATGGTCCCCCCAAAAAGCACAGAATCCCATGGGTTAATATACTCTCAGGCCAGGTGGCAATGTCCAGGCATGTCCCCCC
>VZRL01003207.1:204894-215936 GCA_013397895.1 Origma solitaria
ATGCACACCTTTCCTTCAGCCTGAGATGACTGAACAATAGGTTTCCCTTTATCTAATCTCAGCACTTTGACTCTCAGTCCAAAGTCCCAGTCAGGAATCCTCACTGAGACTTCTTTGGTTGTAGTTTCTTTAAATGGTTTTTGGTACAATGAGCAAAACTTTATATCAATGTTTGAGGCATGAACTATTTCAGTCTCTGACAACCGCACAAAGATGTTTTGAAAGTTGGGTAAAGACTTTTAACCAACAGTAGTGATACAGTCTTCCAATAGGGGCAGATAGAAACAAAGTGTCAAATGATTTTAAGAAAAAGCTGCATCAATTTATAAACAAGTTTCATTGAAACATAGAATGATTCGAGTTGGAAGGGATCTGACTTGTCAGTTCAGAATAGATAAAAAAGTATTAGTATCCCACACAATTTCTCTATCTGCAATTTTATATTAATCAAAACTTATGCTGTAGTAATTTTTCTTCATATTTATTTTTTCCTACAAATAGTTGGTACATATCTCTCCACGTAACATATAGAGGTAGTACTCACACCAGCCAAAACAGGACATGAAGGCCCAGGTTATGAAAGGTTTATTCTAGCAAACTCAAATGAAGACAACTAACCAATGTTTTTTTTTCTTGTTTTTTTTTAATAAATAAAATACTACTGAATTATTTCATGTAATTGCATCAGTTATTTTATGGCAAAAACATTAATCTGACTCAAATTCTAATAATTCAGTATTACTTTTTCACTGCATCACAGAATCTATATAGAGTATCTTGAACTGGAAGGGACCCATAAGGATCATTGAGTGCAACTTCCTGCTCCTCACATGACAATGCAAAATTAAATCATATGACTAAAAGCATAATCCAGACACATTGAACTCTGTCAGGCTTGGTGCCATTACCATTTCCTTGTGGAGGCTGTTCTGGTGGCCAATCACCCCTATCAGTGAAGAGCCTTTTCCTGATGTACAATCTGAACTTCCCCTTGCACAACTCATCCCAGCAAGATGAGAATTCAAATTTCTCTGTTCTCTCTTTGTCTCTCTCTCTTAAACAAATCTGAAGAAATATGGACAAGAAAAGAAAAAAAAAAAAAAGATCCAGAATGTTTAGTCTTCATATTAATCTGCAACTTCAACACCACTGAAGATTCTGAAAACTGGATCACAATGCAAACTGTACCCTTCCTGTCCCTCAGATTGCTTTACCTTATATTTTGTTGAAAATTAATCTATCACTTGGTCTTCACAGGGAAACTGTCAGCTACTCCAGAGCAGCCTGGACATAGGGCAGTCTCCAAAGAGGCACAAGGGAAGGGTCTGAATCCTCCAAATAGGGAAGTGAATTGGTTCTACAGCCCCCCAGATCCAAGTGAATGTTTCAATACAAAATTTCTGATAAAAGGTGGACTTCCTTCTGTTATTCTATATCATAGAGAAAGTAGAAATTACTGCTCTACTTCACAGAAGCCAAACTCCTGTGCTGTGTCTAAAACATAGCAAGAAGAAACAAAGGCTGAGAGCTCAAGATGTTGAGCTTTCAAAATCCACAGGCTATAAACCGAAGCGCAAGAGGAAACCCTGATGACTTCTGAAGTGCTTTTCAAACTGCTGTGGTTTTCAGGTGAAAAAAAAAAAAAAATAGAAAGGTCAGTTAAGGCCTTAGGACTGCAATATTTTCTGAAATGATGCTTCATCCCATTTTTGCATTTGGAACTTTGTTCTACAATTTTTGCTGACCTCAGTGTAAATCACTAGCTAGGAATCTGAATTATTTTTCTAACATAGCAGTCCAGACAATCTAAGCACTTTTACTAAGGGGTTATCTAAGCAGCTATGGGAGGAGTGGTATAACTTGACTAACAGGTTTTGGACACATAGCATTGCTGTTATATCTCTTCTCCTTTGATGTTGTGATGAACATTTCTCTTGACACAACATGGGTTTTCAACAGATACTGAATCAAGAAGAGGGTTTGGATCTCTCAGGCAGATGAAGAGAATTCTTTTTTACAGATTTTCGTGCAACACTTTGTCCTGGTTTTGTCTGCAACAGAGTTCACATTTTTCTTCATAACTGCTACAGTGTTGTGGTTGTTTGGATTTAGTAAGAGATTAAGGCTGTTAACACTATGATGTTTTGACTGTTGCCCAGTAGTTCTTACTTTAACTCGAGGACTTTTCAGTGTCTCATTCTCTGCAAGTGAAGAGGTTCACAAGAGCACCTGAGAAGGCACAGACAGGACAGCTGACCTGAACTGGCCAAAGAAATATTCCATACCAAAGGACATGCCCAGTATATAAACTGGGAAGAGTAGACTGGGAGGCGCTGACTGCTGTTTAGCGGTAGGCTGGGTTTTGATCAGTGGGTGGTGAGTATTTTGTATCATGTATTGCTTGTTTCTCTTGGGGTTTCCTGCTCTCTCTCCCTCTCCTTATCATTAATCTTACTATTGTTGTTGCTGTTATTATTGTTGCTATTCTTATCATTTTTTAAAAAAATTAAACCCTTGTTTCAATGCACCAGGTTTACCTTTTCGTTCTGATTCTCCTCCTCACCAGGGTGGGAGTGAGCACGTAAGCATTTGTATGGTACTTAGTTGACAGCTGGGGTTATGACCCACCTAATTTTTTATACTTACTATGATTTCAGTCTGAGGAAAGAGTTTGTCAGAAAGTGTGGAATATAATTTTTTTCTATAAGTATATACAGTAAAAGGAGAAGTTAATGAAAATAATATGCTAATTTTATATTTGATTATAAATTTCAAATATATTTTTATTTAAGAAGTCTGATGTGTTGTGTATTTATTGACTCTGACATAATGAAAAAGGAGATTCATGAAGAAAGGGTTAAAGTGAGTAAAAGCTGAAAATTCCCTACCATTCTTCCTGAAGAGAGTGTCAACACAGCTATTTTAGAAGAACAGGACCAGTCACTTGTGCTGAGTAAGCAAACCCATGACCCACTGAAGTCATGCTGTACTGGGAAGAACAGAGGCAGGCAAACCGCCGCCTACAACCTGATCCATTTTGTCACTTATTGTGCTTATTATGTTTGAAGTACTTCTCATCTAACACAAAAACCAGGAACATGAAATAGTACCATACAAGAACAGATAGAATTTTATTCACAATTTTTCCCACAGAAGCTTTTATATCTGCCTGAGATGTTAATCTTTATGGCCATGATTCTCCATCTTGGAAAACCTTAGGAAATATTTATTTAAAAATAGAAAAAAAAATCTTAGAATGTGTTAAGACAACTGCACATGTGTTTTTATTATCAGCCATGCAAGTGACATGACCTGTAAGTCAGATCGTTGTAAAGAAAGAACCCTTTGGTGCTAAAATGAGTTTGCAAATATACAGGGAAGGATAAATGACAAATTCTCTGACATTTAGGGATATGAGTGCCTCAGGACTGGAGTATGCCTCAGTTCCAAAGAGCTGTCTGAAGCAAATCCAGAAGTGTCAGACACTGAGACCATAAATTAATACAGTTTATAATGAAGATGTATACTCTCAAAGTTCTGTACTAATATTGACAAAGTAGTCAGAATACAATTTATAGCTAGTGTATATTTTGTTTCTTGATAAAAGTTGAATTATTTAAGTGGAACAGAATTATGATTACTATCATCCTATATAATTTAAAATTCCATCTAGTCTTAAAGTCTGTAAAGGCTAATAGAACCCAGCAATTTCTAATGAAGTAAATATTATAGTTACTAACAAGTGATCTGTAATCACTACAAACACATAATGATTTGTATTCTTTAACTTTAATACTTTAACTCTTCTACCATGCTGTCATTGCCAGAAATTGCTGGATAATATAACCAATATGCAGTGGCAAAGTACACTAAATTACAATTTTCCATGTATTGAAGAAAAAAATCTTTCTTCACAACTCTTTTTAATTTACATTTTCTGAAAAGGCTTCTCGCAGTATAGTTATCAATGCAGATAAGAAATGTAAAAAAAAAAAAAAACCTGGATTGTGGCCAAATCCATCAGGTTCATCTTCCAAAAGACAAATTCCAATAGTCCATCCCTGATGACAGTGCCTTGAATATCTTTAACTTTTCCATCAGAACCATTTAGTGTAACTATTGCTTCTCCACAGCTTGAACATCACTACCATTGTCAGAACCAGGCAAACAAATTTATGATGATGTTCCTGGGAATAAGGAACTAATGCAAAGGGGATTTCTCTGTAGTTCTTCATTAACATTTTATTCATTACAACAAGGGAGTTATAAGAGTTTCCTTTTACGCAAATTAGGTCACAGGATAAAAAATACGCAGCATGGAAACACAGTGTATTACTACGTAGAACAAAAGATCTGGTTAATAAATTATGATAATGGAATTAGTCTACTGCTAATGCTGAGAGGCGCATTTAAATATTATGAAATTTTTTTGGAGAAGGAAAAGATGTTGCCTGTATTCATAAATTGTTTTTCTCCTTTGTGCCTCAGTTTCTGTAGTCCTTTTTTATGTTATTTCCCTCTGAGGCAATGTACATATCCTACTTTAAACATTTGTTTTTGTTCATTAAAAGGAACACTTTGAGTGAGTAGAAGACAAATTTTTACTCTCCTGTTTTTCAAATGAATGCTTTAACAAAGTTCAGAGGTGTCCTGGATCAATTCAAGCAGATTCATTCTGGAAACGATAGTGTGTAGAGTACAGAGACTGAAAATAAATTAGGTTAATTAAAAAAACCCAAATCCTTAAACATTAATGCCAAGAAGATAACCATTAAGGAAACATGTGGATCTTGCCATAGATATCTAGTATCATCAAAGCTCTTTAGTTAGTTTGTTTATTTATTTATTAGAGTTGTTTGGTTTGTTTGTTTCCTTTGGATTCAATTTATTTCTAAGATTTATTTAAACAAAATAGGCTAAATTCAGACCTGGGTTAAGTGTTCTAACTCTAGTGAGCTAATTAATTTGCAACTACCTCATTAGTTCAGTCATTACCTTCAGTTTATTCATTACATTAACTTAACTCCTATTTTCCAATTTATGCAAGGTTCTAATAGACTCAAAGGATGGCAAAATGAAGACTCTTACAAGCTGTTTTTTGGCAGGAAAATAAGGAAAGATTCTCCACGTCCTACAAAGCAAAGCAATCCATTTGAACCATTTTTCTGGGAATGTCAGTACCCCCACCAGCTGAGGGCATTACTTTTGCCGAAAGAGCAGGCATTTAGCTGAGCAACGTTTTGCATAGAGCAATTTCTGCTCTAAAATCACAGTGTCTGTTCTGTTATTAATAATGATGTGATCAACAAAATGTGAAAAGGAAACCAAGCCACGAACAATTCACCTAAACCCATTTTCTCTTCATTTAGAAAGTGTTACTAAAAATTGTGTATGTATGAATCATCTCACTCTGTATTCATCCTATCTTCTTAAATGACAAAGTTATGTTTTAAAGGATAAACTAAACAGAAATGTTATCAATGTAAATCCCAGGGTGCCTTTCAATCCTTTTTAAAGAGTAAAGAATGACCTTTGAAATGTGACATCCATTCATACCATCTAATTTCTTGTAAATCATCATTTAAAGTCCAGTATGCTTCTCTTCAGGTCTTAAGATGACCTTCACACTAAGAGCTACCCTGGCATAGGTAACATAGGTAATTATTTCTGTGTAAAAGACTCATTCAGCTGGAGTTTAATCAAATAGAAAATATTGTCATCTATGCCATGGTGTAGGTTTATTCAGGGTAACTTTTTAAAGGACTGCAGTGAGTTGTTTGCATTTTAATGCCACTGAACCCTCAGACAGTAAATACCTTACAACTCAACTGGCAACTTCCATCCACTGCAGTACAAAAATAATATTATCAGACTTAATGTTGCATAGGCTGTAGTTTTAACAGGGGATGTTTCCAGAGAAAGAAAACAGTGCTTCTGTAAACTAATGCTTAATCATAAACTTAAGAAAAGGTACCTCTTGTTGCTCTGTTTCTTCCATCCCTGCTTGTATTTGAATGTGCACAGGAAAACCTAAGTGGCAAGCAAACCCTCATTCTATTACTGGATATCAGCCATATAAAGTTATTGGTCCTGAATGGGAAATCTCAAAAAGGGTTGTTGTCTTGGATTAGACAAATATGCTAGGTGGAAAGCACTCCGAGCAGGTGCCTCCCCCCAGAGCAGAGGTTTCTGGCACCCCTCCCCCCACAACACAGAATATCTCAGCCTAAAGTGGAAAGAACTGTTTAATTAACAGACCACACAGTGGAAAGGGAAAGGGGAAAAGGGGTCAGAAAACCTGAACAAACAGCTGATGAGCTTAGTGTCCTTTTCCTCAGGTGTAGCTTCCCCTTTCCGGGGGGAGGGGGCCCCGAAGGGCTAGGTGAAGTTCCTCCGGTGGCTCCCTGGACGATTCTCGTCCGCTGTCCCCCGGGGCTCCTCAGGTTCTCGGATGAGAAAGCAAGCCGAAGAAAAGGGTCCAAAACGATGAAAAACAATCCCAGGGAGGAAAAAAAAACCAACCCAAGCAGCAGCCACACCAGTAGCACCAGCCACCAGCAGCAGCCCCTGACCGAGCCAAAAAAAAAAAAAAACCAGTGTCCCTTCCTTCTCACTCCCCCGGAGGAGAGCTGGGGAAAGTTTTCAAAACATCCCACGCTGGCGGCAGAGCTCCCAGCTGCGGGACACAGTTAAAGCTACAGGACCATATTTCTGGTCAAGCATACAAAACGATAGGGAATACAAGATATCATTATGCCACCCCAGGACAGTTGTCCATATTTCTCCTTCCCCAAATCTTCTTATTTGCTCCCAGTTTTTCAGATACTTTTCCAGACAGTACACATAAAATATTCTTTTTTTGTACATAATAATCATTATTATTCAGTACCTACTGAAAAATTCAATAATGGGTAATTCTCAATCACAATATGTATCCTGTTAGGAGCACACTTTAGCAATACATAAATGAACGCTGAGTAAAAAGACCACTGATTCAAGAGCAATCATCCTTTTCTGAGCAAGATAATGTGTACATGAGAGCAACCCCTGTGCAAGTCTATGATGAATTTCAGGCACAGGTACAGTAGATAATCCAAGCTGGAACTGACCTTGGCAACAGTCCACAGATGAGATTTTCCCTGGAAGGAGCTCCACTTCAATATTTTTGACAAAAGAGTTAAGCACTAACACCACATTAATATACGGGGTTTTTTATTTATTTAAATTATAACAGAATTTATAAAATGACAAATCTATAGCGTTTCCTAGATTTATGCTTAAATCTGCAAAATTTTCACTAAGCTCAGTGGTGAAAACTTTGGCCTTTCCCATTTTACAAAATTTGATAGCACAAGTAAAAATAGTACCGATTGTTATATAGAATTGCTTTTCTAGGAATTCAGTTTAGCTGAAAATACTTTTCTTGTCTAAGTGCCAATTTAATCCTTTGTAGGCAGCATATGTATCAACCCTTCATTAGACAATATTTCAGGAAAGAAAGAAAATTTAGGAATTTTAAAATTTTTGAATGGCATTACTTTTGTTCTAAAATCAGCAAATCACTATTTGCTCTAAAACCACAATATCTTAGTAATCTGGTCCAATAAGTAACTGCCCAGAAGCATTAATTTTTTGGCTGTGTTTGAAATGGTTGACATCCTCACTGTTAAATTCTCTTATGTCCTAAACCACATCCACCAAACACTTAAAGCAGCTGTTCTGATCTGTGCCTGAGCTGTGCTAGCTGTCAGAGAGCAGCAGACTCTTGTGTCCTGAAAGTCTCAATGTGCATGGGTGACAACTTCCCAAACTTCTCAGTTACTAGAGGGGCCAAACAGGGATACTGCTCCTTTTGGCTCATGATTCACAAACAGAGATGCTGAGATAACTCTCAGAGACAGTGGCCAGGGCTGTGCTGGCTGTTAGCTGATCTGTCTTTGAAGGAAGGCTGGGAAGATAAGCACAGGGCTACATCTCTGGACTTAATAAGAGCAGACAGGAGAAAGACAATGAGGAGAGTTAATTGATTTCAAAGGAAAATATGTTGGAATCTCAGGGAGAAACTACCACCATTGTGCAGCCAGAGCAGGAATTTTGGCCAAAGGCCCAACCGGCTGGGAAAAGAGTTTCTCAGTGTAGTCAGTGCAGACATTACCTGGAGCTGTTCTGGCAGACCCACCCTCAGAGCCAGCCAGTGGGTGGTGGTCCTACTGTGAGCTGGAGGGTGGCCCCTCATGGAAAATTTATTTAAGAAGGCTCAAAATGCTATCAGAAGAAGAACACATTAGTTCTTCTGAAATACAAATCAATGCAAATAATATCAGAACAATATGTTTCTGAGGGTTCTTTTTTTGTTGATCTGATAAGAACTTACCACTTCACCCCAGATTCTCACAGGTATTTAAACCCCTCATTGTAGCTGACGATAATGAGTTAAGTGCCTATGTACCTCTAATAATTTTTTTAATTAGTTCTGTAGTAATTTTCCATCCTCAGATGGAGTCTTAGTAGGTGAAAATCATCATAATTATATATGTTAAATAATTTTGTCCACAAAATGATTAATCGCAGATTTACTTGTCTTTCCTTCTACCTTACAGTATGCCCAACCTTCTTACGTTCCGTGGGATTTGACTTAAAATACTGAAATTTGTGTGTGAAAAAGAGTATAAAATATTTCAATATTTCAGCTGATTTTTTTAACAAGAATACTCTCTTCAAAACTGTCCAATTTTATAGACTTTTTGGTGTGATTTTATTGCCTCTTTTTGCAGACTATCTGTATTTTTAGTTTATGGTCATTGATTTTATGAGCTTCCTAATTTCGAGCTAGATGAAGCTGTTGAGAAGTTCTGTGTGCTTGTAAGTGTAATCTACACTGCAGTCATCTTTAGGAAAGCATTAATTGCAACCACTTACTGCACATGAAACAATAAAATATTACGTCTATATTTCCAAGGACAGTGACCAAGCGAAGTAACTTTTCTCATATATCCTGTTTTCCTATTTTCCTTCCATTTAAAGGGATCATCATGGCATTTGCAAAGAAGAAAGAGTAGTATATTCAAAATCTGCATGTATTCTTAGGCACTTGGTGTTTTCTAGAAGCCTGTAAGTTTGGTAAAGCTACCAAACTATTACAAAACTGATAATTCTGAATAACAGTGTTTTGCATACCACAGTATATGCTATCAAATATTGAGGTGTTGCAGAATCCATCTTTGCACAGGAAGAAGACTAATTTTTATTTTTAATTTTCAGCAGATATCTTCTTAATATGTGATGTTTTTGCTTTCATGTAAGAGTAAGTGTATAAGAGTTCCCAGTTTAAAAAAAAAAAAAAATCCTGTCCATCTATTCTTATTGTCTTTGAAGCCAATATGAAGCAACTCTGAAGATCCTCTCTGGAAGTAAGACTTTAATGACAGTGGGAAGATTCTTCAGAGGACTTGTGTATTTACAGTAACTTCAAGACATTTTTATGTTTACTTGAAATAAACTAATTCTCATACTAAAAATTTTAAAATGGAGTCCACGCAAATATTACAGTGAGATTCCAGTTACCGCTTATGCTACGTTTTTGATCTGCTGCTCAGAAAATAGTATTTATAGATCTTTATTCCTAATAGATTGATGTAATAGCTCCAGATTGAGTACTGTCCAGGAACAATTTACAATTCATTTTGAATATTTTATTTTCTAGACTAAAAGTAAGAAGTTTAAAACACGTCTATTTTTAAAGGGAGACAGAGAAGTGGATTAAAAGCTTCATTAGCACGACTGAATTAATGAGGATTTAGAAACTGATTTCTCTACAACATATGTCAGTTCCTAGAGATGCAGGGTTGGAATAGTCCTTAAGATTTATAAAGTCGTCAAATTCATCTTTCTCAACCGAAACAAGAATACATGTACGCGGATTTTTTTTAACCTATTCCTCTGATATCCACTCTTTTTAATTATCTTGTTTCCAGGGTTTGACTATCCCTTACATTTGAGGTCATTACTCTTTCAGAACATACAGTGATACAGTCACTGGCGGGATTGCCAGGCCCAGAGAGTGATAGTGAAGGGAGTAACATCCAGCTAGCACCTGGTCACCAGTGGTGCTCCCCAGGGCTTCGTATTGGAGCTGGTCTTGTTTAAAATCTGTATCGATCATTCGGTAGAGGGAATCAAGTGCACCCTCTGTCAGTTTGCGGATGACACCAACCGGGGTGGGAGTGTTGACCTGCTGGAGGGAAGAAAGGCTCTGCAGATGGATCTGGTTCAATTGAATTGATGGGCCAAGACCAAGAGTATGAGGTGCAACAAGGCCAAGTGCCAGGTTGTGCCCTTAGGTCACAACGACCCCATGAGGTGCTACAGGCTAGGGGTAGAGTGGCTGGAAAGCTGCCCGGTGGAAGAGGACTTGGGGCTGTTGGTCAACACCAGCTGAACATGAGCCATCAGTGTGCCCAGGTGGCCCAGAAGGCCAATGGCATCCTGGCCTGTATCAGCAATAGTGTGGCCAGCAGGACCAGGGCAGGGATTGTCCCCCTGTACTCGGCACTGGTGAGGCCACACCTCAAATCCTGTGTCCAGCTCTGGGCCTCTCACCACAAGAAGGATATTGAGGTGCTGGAGAGTGTCCAGAGAAGCAACAAACTTGGTGAAGGGTCTGGAGCATAAGTTGTATGAGGAGCAGCTGAGGGAGCTGGCGTGGTTTAGTCTGGAGAAGAGGAGGCTGAGGGGAGATCCTATCATTCCCTACAGCTATCTGAAAGGAAGCTGTAGCCTTCTGGAGATTGGTCTGTCAGGCAAGCAGGGACAGGATGAGAGGACATAATCTTAAAATGTGTTGGCTAGGAAGAAATGGGAAAATCTCATAGAAATTATTACCTGGCAAAAGGTGCTGAAAATATAGAAACCATGAGAGAGACTGAACTAAGAACAAGTTTTGACTTGTCCAACCCCAGTCACTGAAATAGCCGGAGGGAAAGGCTTATCAGCCTTTGTTAGTTTCAATGGTTGCTTCAGAAGTAGACAATAGCCATCTCTTA